>JAODTK010005546.1:0-285423 GCA_026419785.1 Sclerodactyla briareus | reverse complement strand
CACCATTCCCAGGGCTATCTTATTAACTCTTCTGATCAGTTCGAGGCCGGTACTCACCAGGCACTGGTATACTCCCTTGCTTGCAGCCAAGTGATTATGACCTCCACACCCTTCCCTACCACAGGTAACAGGTGCTTCACCATTCCCAGGGCTATCTTATTAACTCTTCTGATCAGTTTTGAGGCCAGGTACTCCCATAGCCACCTGGTTTTACTCCCTTTGCTTCAGAGGTTTTTATATTTTTAATTATTTGACCCTCCACCCCTTCCCTACACAGGTACCCCCTTCGTTAAAGGGGGGCTACTTCAGGGCGCTTACCTTCTGGACTTACACAAATTGTGCATTTTCGGCCAAACGGCCGCTTCATCAACAACATCAACACACCCTATACCACTGAAAAAAACGAGTTAAGCACAGCCCCCCGGTAACGAACGCAGCCGTAACTAGCTGGGAGCGGTACGGGGCTTCACTATCTTCAAACTAGCACCCTAGGTCCCCGCTTAGTGGGGAGGACGGCGGTTGTCCCAGAAGGTAATATTTCCCCTCGTAGTAGCCCCCCTTAACTAGGGGGTTAACTTACTCATGGCACTTACTTCTTGACTGCCACATTGCAGCCTCCCACCGCAAGGAGGTGGGGAGCCGGGTAGCGAATAACCACGATAATAAGACCACTCACATAAGTAAAAGATGTCTGAGTAGCGCCTCCGCAGTCAAACCAGACTACAGACATCGAGCGGGGCAAAACCATCCGTCACAGCAGATTCCCCGAGCCAGCCAAGCCCAACCAACACGGCTCTACGAGCGAGTGCCGCGGTGGGGAAGGGGTGAGGCACAAAGCCGACGCTTACCGAGAGGCCCGTGACCCCCCGGCGCGAGGGCCACCAGACGCGGACCGAACCGCGTACCCCGCGCGGGAGAGGAAAGCGGTGGGCATGCGGGATTCACTCCGCAAGGGGTCCGAGGTAGGACAGCGATACAGGGTATTCTGAGAATTCCATCCGCAGCCTGTCGAAACTCCTCCAACGGCACAGCCCCCCCCCCCCCCCTTAGAGAGCGCGAGGGCAGGAGGCACCCCCCGCACTCGATAGCTTGCGGTCGGATAACGGACCCACCGCCCAGGCGGATCACCTGACGATCCAGCGGGAGATTCGTATCCCTGGAGGCGCTGTGTATGAGGTCGGCGCGTGAAAACAAACAGCTACGTACACGGACCACGGAGGGGCGGTTCCGATCCCAGGCTAACCGAAGGTCCCGAAACCGGACACCACAACTCGTCCCCCTCCACTCCCACAAGCAGCGATGAAAATCGGAGCCGGTAGAAGATTGACCGGAAACTGCGTCTTAGTGAGAAACGCGGGTCCGGAACCAGGCGTACCCCGTTAGGCTCGAACGCATATGGCCCGGGAGGATAGACCGAGCAAGCAAGGCACCACGGCGCCGAGCCGATCCCGCCGCAAGAAGGAACGCTATCTCAACCAACAGCTGCGGCAGAGATCAGTCCGCTAGCAGTTCAATTGGAGGCTCCTCTAGTATCCCGCAGGAACTCCCCCATGTCCCAGGTCGGAACTAGAGTGCGAACCCAGGACCGATCCAAGAACAAGCTACGAAGGAGAGGTCAGTGGCTTCGCAGAAGACACCGGTGACCCATTCCCGAACCGCTATGTATAGCCTCACAGCGGAGCGTAAGCCCGATCGTGTTCATTTGCCGCCCTAAAGGGAACAAGTAGAGGAGGAAATTGGCCACCTCCCCGACAGTGGCGCGGGCCGTAGGACCTGGCGATTCGCACACCACCTCGGTAAATCCGAGTCGCGAATCCCACAGCGAGGGTGGAAACTCTCCCGACCCCGGCCGCCATCGCGGCAGCATTCTCCGAAAGGCCCGACGCTCGTAGGGAATCCCTGCACACGCCACGCAACTATCCCAGGCCTCCGGATGCGGACTGCGCGTTCCCAGACCCCGGAAGCACCAGGATATCCGAGAAGCCGGGGAGAAGATTCGCGGCGCCCCCGCCAGCACCGCCAGAAGTGGCGGAACCACGCCGGGCGTCCAAAAACGGCGCTACCGGGGTACCCAGCACGGGCTCCCTGCCACCATGTTCGACTAGGCCGAACGGCGGGAAGGTGTACGCATCGAGAAAGGCCCAAACCATAGCCAGAGCATCGCCCAACCAGCGCCCCTCGACGGGACTCTTGTGCGGAGTGAGGCAAGCTTTTGCGTAGGCGAGGGGCGATGCGAACAAGTCCACTTCCGGACGATGAAAACGCCTCGAACAACGCTTACACCCACCCCCCACCCCCCCAACCCCCTCCCCCCCCCCCCAGCACAACTCCGACGTGAAGAGCAATCTGTCGGGCATGAGTGATGCGGCGAGAGCATGTCCGCGATGAGTTCTTTGAACCCGGAAAGTGAACCGCCTGAAAACTGCACCCCGTGCGTGCGGCACCACAGGAAGAGATCCTAGGTCACTGACAATAGACTACGCGAATGCGTCCCGCCCTGCGGGTTATTACGATACCGCCACGGTACTGTCGCAAACGGACAGTTCGTAGCGGCCCGCCACTCTCGGTTGCAGAAGTTTCAAGGCGCAGAACACCGCCAGCAACTCCAGCACATTTATGTGGGTCGCCCGTAACTCCCAAATCCCACACGTGAGCCAACCCGACTCCGGAGGCGTCCGACGTGAGCAAAAGAGTTTTTGAACGGGAAGGCGGGAACCATCCCCCCTGCATACGGTGTCCCTAATTCATGCCACCACCGATTATCCGGGCCAGTGTGCTGCCACCGAAGCCACTGGCGTCGACAGTCCCGATAACGACAGGCACAAACACCCAAGAAGGTGATCTGGAGGGCGCGCATGTACAGCCGGCAAAAGGGACCAGGTCCACTCGGTTCGCCATGAGCCGCGAGACCCAGCCCACGCCGCGCAGGCAGAGTTCTGCCC
Organism: Sclerodactyla briareus; assembly: GCA_026419785.1. NCBI lineage: Eukaryota > Metazoa > Echinodermata > Holothuroidea > Dendrochirotida > Sclerodactylidae > Sclerodactyla > Sclerodactyla briareus. Next base: position 282,481 of record JAODTK010005546.1, on the reverse strand, counting down.
CGAAGCACCAACAACCCGTCTGCAGTGCCTCAGTCTCCCCAGGGTGGGGGTGGCCACCCGTCGCTAACTCTATCTGCGCACCCAGAAAACTATTCTGTCGGACGGTCTCAGGTCGACTTGGTGGTGCGAGCCATCCCGCTCCGCGCCAGTCCAGAACCGTGCAGTGCTCCTCTGAACCTCCGCAGCTGAGTCCCCCACGATAAGACCCGTCATCCAGATAAGTGAAGATCTTGACCCCCTGACGACGCAGTTGGGCCACCATGGCCCTCGATACTCGTGTAACACACACGGGGCGCCGTCGACAACCAAACGGGAGACTGCAAGTGAGAGCGGGCGCATAGTAAGCGGTATCAGTGTCGCTTTGGCATGCAAGTCCCCGGGTTCGCATTTCCATCCCGATCCCACCGGCGTTTTTCTGTAGAGGGTTGTACTTGCAGTTCGCCTGGCGTGTTTCTGGGTCTTAGGTTCCTTGTCCTGCTTTGAGCAGTGTGCTTGAATAATTCCGTGGGTTGTTCGGGGGCATCTTGCAATTAGGTCTCGTGGTCGGCTGTGAGCAGTCGCGCCGAACATCTTCCGCTCCTCCGGTTCTGAGAAAGTGTTCCAGGTCCCTGGAGTTCACTGATCGTCCGTCGGATGGACGTAAAATTGGCGGTCCCGGGAGCATGGATTGGTGTCACTCCGGCCTCAATGTCATCTGAGCACTAGTCCGGGAAGGGAAGGCGAGTGTCGAGCCGGTGCTCATCCACGATCAAAAATGCAGGTTAGGGTTCCACGATGAGTCCAAATTGGCTTCCTGAACCCGTAGCAATCAAATCAAATCAAGCGTAGGAGGAAGCGTGATAGCGGAAGCATAGGAAGGAGGAATCCTCCCGCCTGACAAGGATATGTAAGTATGCATCCGCTAGGTCTACTGACGTCGCCCAGAGACCCCTCCGCAGGTGTTTGAAACTCACGCTGGTTGTTTTCCATGCGAAAGTGGGGTGGGCGGACGATACGGTTGAGAGGACGCAGAATTCACTATCGGCCGTCGCGAACCGTCCCACTTGGGCGTCAGAAAGAAGGATGCCACAAACCGTGGCACTTCCTGTGGAGAGGGGAGTAATGGCCCCCTTGGCACAAAATTGTTTCGATCTCCCTCTCCAACAACGACGCCTGGGAGCGGTCCCACGCGGGACCGGCGTAGCCCGAAATCGCCCCGAGCTCGGGGGAGGCGCCGTAACGCCAGACGATACCCCTGGAGAGCGTGGCCAAGGATTCACCTGTCCGAGGTGACTTGGGCCGCCCCCTCACAGTCCCGGAGACGACCCCCAGGCGGACCCCACCTGTGGGGTTCTGGGACGGGGGCTTATCCACTTACCCCCGGCTGGCTTGGAGGCATCGCCTCCTCGGCCACGCGGGGAGAATGACGCTCCCTGGGCTTTCCGGGACGCTATGGCCGGGACGCTTGGCCGGGTTCCCCTTCTCCTTACGGGGGGTGGGGGGAAACCCTCCGCACTCCGGGAGGGCCGAGACCTGAGGGCTCCCCGAGCGCGGGCGGCTCTGACCAAAGACTGTCATACTACGGCAGACACTCCGCCGGCTTCCAGTAACTTTCCACCCGGGGAACATCCTGTTCCAGGACCAGGGGAAAACAGCCTCCGAGGAGGTCCGGGCCCAAAATAGGGGCACTCTGGAGTACGCCCGCGGCGAGCGGAGTGAGGTTCAAGTCCGGTAGGACACATCTCCGCAGCAAAGACGTTTCCTAACGGCAAAGCGGCAAACTGATCCCGACAGGTCACAGACTAGTAACCGCCGACTGGACTCTTGCCATCACCTCCCGCAGGAGGGGTCTGCCGAGGCGTCCCCTTGGTGAACCCTCGCTAGAAAACCGGAGAAGCCGAGACCTTGATACCGACTCTCGCTGCAGTCCAAACCGGGATCGGCGTCTCGGTATCGCCTGGGTCCGATCCCTTCGACGGAATGGGAAGGCCTTCCACCCTCCTTGGCCGGGAGAACCGACGTCCTCCCCGACAGTTACCAGCCTGTCCACGCGCCCGCGGCAGTGAGGGGACGCAGAATGGCAAAACAAAAAAAAATCGTACTGTGACCTGGGTCCCTCAAATAGAGGCGTCCTCCCGCTGTGGGACGCTGACGGGTAGTCTCGGCCCCAGCCTGGAAAATCTGGAAACACGTCCAGTGGCATTGGAGAGTAGGAGCGGGCGGAGGCGGATCACGTGCTGGTCCAAACGCGCCCAGCCTCATGTCGGATCCTCTGTCGCGGCCTCCTGGTCTTTGACAAGTCCGGGAAAAAGCGTCTGGCCAGTACCGTCACCGCCGCCGCGTAGTCTGCCTCAACCAGGGCCCGTAACGGGTGGCTCTTCCTCAACTTGAAGGGACTCCTGGCCCGCGGGCCCCCCTCAACGTAGGGGGCAGAAGAATTCCAGCCGCGAAGATACCGGAGCGTCCGCCCCTGACCAACGTCTTGCGTTGCACGTCGATCTCCGGTTCGAGGACCCGGGGGGAGATCGACGTCTGTCTCCCTCGCTGGCTTCCCGTCGCCGAACAACAGGCGAGACGTACGGGAGGAAACACCCGTGACACTGCAAAACCATCCCGGCTTCGCGGATGCCCTGTGTTTCGAGAGGGGGGAGAGGTGGCCACCAGCGACCCCCCCGGTCCCCGCGGAGAGGCCCGCAACTCCGGGCGTGACCAGCCCTGAGCCAACACGTCGTCACAGGGACTGAAGAGCCTCCAACGTGGAAGCTAATTCCCCGCCTGAAGCATCGCGCTTCTGCTTAGGCTTATGGAGCTTACGAGGAGGGGGTTTGCTTCCTTTTCCTCATCCGAGGACGACTGCAGGGAGGGACCCCCTGTATTCCCGTCGCACGCACGGGCTCGCATCTGGTGCGGGATCGGAGCGACAGAACAAACTCCGCCTGTCCCGAAGTCTCTGTCCGAAGTTCCCAGCATCGCCATGAGGGGTGTGGCATCCCGAAGAGACCCAAGCGTGAGAACCCGTCGCGAGGTTTGTTTGGCTCAGCCCAGGTGCAGCGCCCCCAAAAACCCTGGCTTGCGCCCATGACGGTGCCCCCTTCGGGCACCAACGTGAGATCCAACTGGGTGGGCGCACTAACAGTGACTACGTCACCCGACCTCCCGTGACGCAGTCCTGAACACGTTACCAGGCCGACGTACCGAAACCAGATTCGAGGGAGAACGCCATAAACCTATGGCTGTGGTGCTCTCTCAGGAACACCGTCCCCCCACTATGAGGAACGTTCCCTGACCCTGCGCCCCCGCGCAGGGTCGTGCACCCCCAGGCAGGGCCACCTGGTCCTGGTAGGGGTGGCTGAGGCCGGAACCCGACACGCGGGAGGCCCTTCCCTAACCCCGGTTAGGGACATATACGACGTCAAATGGTGACGGCACGCGCCGACGTAGTCGTCTTCAAAACAGCCTTTCCCCTCGGGGACCTCCTTCCCCCACCCAGGCCCGACGCAGCACGTCGCCTTAGGTGGAGGGAGAAAGAGTGGGGACTGAGACCGAGTTTGCCCAAGGGATCGCACTGGTCCCCTGAAAGACCCGGTGGTGACGGGTATTAAGCCCGTGCCCTTTCCCGAAGTGACCGTCACCACGGGAGTCTCGGCCCCACGAGGGCCTCATTCCCCCCCCTTCTGGCGACCCAACAAAGGTAAGCCCAGCAGTGGAGGGAGAAGGAAGACAGGACTCAGGTCCCGCCCCCCCCCCCGCCACGAAGAACGGGCGACCCGGAGGGATCCCCACCAAGCGTGGATTTTGAGCGCACGCCAAGCGCCGACGCCGCAATAAAACGGGAGGACCTCTGATGCTTGCGGGAGTGCGCTGGCTCGAGGACCATTGTAACGTAATGCTCTTCATCTTACAGAACTGAAAAAAGCAAACGAACCAGAGTTAGTAAATGCGGTACTGTACTCAAACTAATACTCTACATAGACTAAGTACTCGAAATAGGTCAAAGGACCGGAGAGCCGCCCTAGGGTCCCCCTACGGCCCTACTCTAAAAATCCAAGTTGCAACTTTGGACCCCCTAGGGCTTACCATGTCGAGATATCGGCAAAACGTGAAACTGCACAAACGGTAATGCCCCCCCCCCCACTTACCAATGGGGTGGGGAGGGAAACGCATGACCGGTCAAGGGCCCCTTAGGTGGAACCCAAAGACACCCCAACCCCTGGGTCTACGGCCCCCCAGGCACCGTGGGAGGGGAAAAAGCACCCGACGGCGAAAATAAAGATGTCCGCCAAAGCTACTGGCGTGAACGTCACCGCTCGAAGATGGCTCATCTGAAAGAGAACAAAAATGCTACAGGTCATGACATGAAAAGCAAATTTTTTGCCCGACCCCAGCTATAGCCCGCAACAGCAGGCCAACATATTCGTGACTATGAATCAAATAGGACTATATACCACAACAAATAGGACACCCCCAAGGCATCCGTAGCGAATGCTAAAAAAGGAACGAGGGTGGCCTCATTGATGGCAAATTCGGCACGGCATGAGAGCCAAGCGCTCTGAGCCCCTGAGGATCGGCTAGCCCACCACAACGGGGGAAAACACAAAGTCCACGGACGGAAAACCCCAGGCATAGCCACAGTTTTGTCAAAGTCCTAGGCAAAAGCTAGCCGATGCGAAGGAGGGGGAAAACCCTCTACGACCTAGTGAGGGAAAACACCCCCTCCCGGAGCCCAGAGGGGGGACAGAAGCCCAGAGAGGGTCTCGAACGAACCGAACAAGATAGCGGGAAGGAATACGCACCTCAGCCCGGCAACACCGAAAAGAATTATAGTGCAGCCCCGTACCGCTCCAGCTAGTTACGGCTGCAGTCGGTACCGGGGCTGTGCTTAACTCTTTTAGTGGTATAGGGTTTGGTTTGAAGCGGCCGTTTGCCGAAAATGCAATTTGTTAGTAAGTCCAGAATGTAAGTGCCCTGAAGTAAGTAACAGGTGCTTCACCATTCCAGGGCTATCATTATTAACCTCTTCTGATCAGTTTGAGCCATTACTCACCATGCCACTGTTACTCCTGCTTCAGCCAGGTATATGACCTCCACCCCTTTCCTACCCACAGGTAACGGAACATGCTTCACCAGTCCCAGGATATGTTATTAAACTCTTCTGATCAGTTTTGAAGGAGGCCAGTACCAACTCATGCCACTGGTTACTCCTTGCTCAGCCAGGTTTATGACCTCCACACCCTTCCCTCCACATGTAACAGGGCTTTCACATCACATCAACCCATTCCCAGGGATACTTATTACTCTTCTGATCATTCGAGCCAGGTACTCACCATGCCCCTGGTTTACTCCCTGCTTGCAGCCAGTTTTATTACCTCCCCACCCTTCCCTACCACAGGTACAGGTGTTTCAAACACACCAGGCCCGGGCTATCTTAGTAACTCTCTATCATTTGAGGGCCAGGTACTCAACCTGCCACTGGTTACCTACTTTACTACTCCCTTGCTTTTCAGCCCAGGTTTAGAACCCCACAACCCTTCCCTACCACAGGTAACGGTCTTCACCATTCCCAGGGCTATCTTATTAACTCTTCTGAGGTCTGATCAGTTTGAGGCCATGTACTCAACTCACCATGCCACTGGTTACTCCCTTTCTTGCAGCCAGGTTTATGCCTCCACACCGTTTCCTACACAGGTAACAGGTGCTTCACCATTCCCAGGGATATCTTATTAACTCTTCTGATCAGTTCATTGCCATTACACACCATGCACACTGTTACTCCCTTGCTTGCAGCAGGGGGTATGACCTCCACGCCCTTCTGAACCACAGGACATTTTCTTCCACCATTCCCAGTGATATCTTGACTGACCACCTCTCTCAGTTCATGGCCATGTACTCACCATCCCACTGGTTACTCCCTTTTGCTTGGAGCCAGGTTTATGACCTCCACGCCCCCACCCCCCCGTCCCTACCACAGGTAACAGGTGCTTCACCATTCCCAGGGCCGTACCTTATTAACTCTTCTGATCAGTTCGAGGCAGGTACTCACCATTCACTGGTTCTCCCCTTGCTTTCAGCCAGTTTATGACCTCCCACCCTTCCTACACAGTAACAGTCTTTCACCATTCCCAGGCTATCTATTAACACTTCTGATCAGTTCGAGCCAGGTACTCACCATGCCACTGTTTACTCCCTTGCTTGCAGCCATGTTTATGACCTCCACACGCCTTCCCTACCCACAGGAACAGGTGCTTCACCATTCCCCGGGCTATCTTAGTCTCCTTGTCTGATCTGCCTAAGCTCAGATGAGGGCTGTCAGAGCCATCACTCTCCCCTGATGACTCAGATTCATCAATATTGCATCCTCATCTATCTAGTAGGGAGGGCTGCAATTGCTGTCCTCTCATCCTCTGCCTCCAACTCCTCCTGGGGAATTTCAAACTCCAGTCACCTGGATGAACAATCATGTAATAATCTGAGGTAACACATTTTTAAACAAGACATATGCAGGCAGGTGAACCACCAAAGTGTACATCCCCACAATCAATCAATCATGGGAGTCACATCGTCAATCTATTGCCTCAGAAGGCTTCTGCTGCAAAGAGGTGGCGCTATACATCCTTGTAGGATGGCAGGATCTATCTCATTAGTTCAATGTTTATACAGGGAGAGGTACACTGAATTCGACATCCACCAGTTGCCCTAACAACTGCGAACCTTGTTAGCTTTGTACATGTGATTTGAACCAAGATGAATGGGAAGTGTACTCGTCTTTAGCTTTTTTGGCTACAGGTATACAGGCTGTTGTGATACTCCTCATTGTTCGTGCCTAACATCAATGTGACAAATTCTGTTTTTAAATCTGGGATAGATTAATTCTCTGCTCAGCTTACCTTGGCCCATCTGAACAGGATAGAATGGTCCTCCAGAGACTAGGTCTTTTGCTAGGCCCGCCCCCGGGAGCAGGTCTGTTGGGGGGGGGGGCACCGACATAGTCCTTTGGGCCCAGGAGAGAATATCTTGTGGTCAGCTCAGAGTCAGCTAATAGTGGCAGGGACCTCTCTCTACCAGTTTATCTGTACAATAATTGGATCATTTGTTCAATTACACAGGTTTGTTTCATTAGTTAGATGATGTGCAATGATTATCTAGTGCCCACAGGAATATAGTACACATACGCAAACAGCATAACTGCTCTTATGATAGAAAGAACAACAAGTAGTGCTTATTCTACTTCTGCAACCAGCAATCACTGAATCCAATGCAGGTATGAGGTGGTCAAACAGGTTACAGTTCGATTAGATGTATTTTAGAGTAATTGCAGAGTTACACAACGCCTGCCAACAATGCAGACAAGGAAACTGCCCTTCCCATGGACATAGAATTCATTCTTTATGGCAGTACATTGTTGTGGGGGTGGGGTAATTTTTACAACAAACAAAACATGAAGGCTTGCCTACCCCTTGTATTCCCAGTCTCCTCTTACGGATGTCCGTGAGAAAGCAACAACCTATACCGCTCATCTATGTACTTGATATGACACCCATAGGATTCCCAACCCCATCTTCCGTTGGAGAAGATGCTCAAACCAGACTGTGCTAACCACCAAGTTAACCGTACATGCTAACCACTGTGCTAACCACTTAAGTTATGTCTCAAATTATAGCCTTCTGGTTGCACGACCGTGCAGCCATTTACCAACAGTATCCATGGCAGCTTATCAGTACCCCAATCCTTTGCCCAGTCTAGGGCAGCTATTTCGTTGCTTGCCTTGCATAGCCCTATGTACAGTTCAATAAGTTAATTCTGCTGCGAGTTCCTGGTAGCACTGATCCCGATTCCACTAAAAACAAGAGCAGCACTTCTCTTCTGAGAAATGAACCCAGGATGACGGTCGGGGTATTCCAGTCTTTTTACAAGTGAGAGAGGAAATCAGAAGATTTACACAGTTTTCACAAGTGTAATGTATGACACTGCATATGTTTGTATTATTGAAGTACTACATGCAGCTAGACTTTCTTGTTTTTCGTTTTTTTTGCAGTTTGGTTCTTGGTAATCTATAACAAACAAACAGTGGACAGGATAACATCTTTCCCAATTTTTCAACACACAAATAAAAAACATTACCTATTCTACAAAATTCGAGCAACACAACACAAATGTTTTCAGTTGCTCTTAGTGACACTGTGTCACAACAATGAGGCAACAAAGGTGCATGTATGTGTCAGTGTTACTGGGGCTGACCACGTTTTTCACACCTGAGCACACAGACGCAGTCTCATGCCCTCTCCAGTTATACAGATAGCTCTATGGACAACCCCCTGGATAAAACAAGCATGCAGTAGTGTAAGTCAGGCGGAAGGAACCCGATGGTACGCAATGCCATATGCGAGGATGCATCGCTAACATCTACTTAACCAATTTACTGTAGATGGCCAGAGTTGCTCAACAAGACACTCTGCAGACTTCTATGGAGCTTACGGTTACGCGCTAATAACATGCCCGGGTAACCATCACTTTGTGAGACACTCTGCATTATTTATTCAATATGGTATGCCACAGGCAGACAGACCTGTACATCATGACTGATGTAATAGATCTTAATAGTGCTTGTGTTATATAGTTTCAACTGCAGGGCAGCTGTACTCAGCAAGTCTTATGCTTGTTATTTACAGTAAAGAAGTCAGGCATCCATGCTCACAAATCGACAGAAATCTAATGTATCATATATTATGTGTTCGGGATTTCTTTGTTTTTTCTCTGATAACACGATCTTGTTGTAGTGATAAGTGATTGTTTCATTTGCAGGACTTTTTTTTTTCTTATTTTACCCAGCATTTACTAACACGCAGTGCAGATGGAACAATTGAATGATTAAACCTGTTAATTGTTAAGGGACTGTTTCCTCAAATAGTAAGTGACTTGGGTGGTGGCGCTTATGTGATCGTCACAACTGAAAAAGTATCACAGTATATCAGAACTAATCTTACATCAATGACGTATCATCATGATGATATACTGTATTGATATCAAACTGCACTGCAACAATCTTTCAGTAAGACATCATGCAAACAAGGCCTTCACTTTTTGGCTTCTTGTTACTGGTCTATTCTATTCTGCCAAACAGCCCTGCTATTTCGGTATTACACAATCAGGCAATAACCACTCCCAATCCCTGCAATTGAATAGATCCAACCACATGACCATACAGGTGGTCCATTAACATCACCCATATGACAGGAAGCAATCGGCCAAAGCAGAACGCAGTTATTCCTTGAATTGGGGATTTGCATAAAAGAAGCACTGCTAACATTTAACATTGGTATGTATGGCATATTGTGGATATATGTCCCGCATGCTCACATAAAAAGCATGTCAACACAGATACAGATGCTTAGGTTATGCTGCTCCATTGTGTTAAATAACTCAACTTTCAAAAGAAACTCACCAAAGAAACCATCAACATCCACTAACCCACTACAGCAATCGTCTCCCATAGACTAGTTAATTAATGTGCAGGTTGTGCAAGTATGACATCAAATATTATTGCATGATGGGACTCTTTTCGATCTTGCACAATACACATTCACAAACTTCAAAAGCCTCTAACTCTGTAACGGGAAGTCGCATGACTGCCAGGTTTGTGCTCTTGCCAAGAATAACCCACTGCGGGCTAATATGATACAGAAAGACAGTTTTATACATAGGGGTGAACCACTGACTTAACCAGACATCAGACCTGTAGGTCAAGACTTCTAAGTACACAAACACATCAGTGTCCCCTTCTTGTTGCCTAATACTTCCTGCCTTTACTACCACCACCATGAACCAGGGGGTAAGAAAATCCACCCATTTTCCTTTCAATACCATGACCACCCACTACTGCCTTGCTCTCATTTTCTTGATTAAAACAATCACAGTTACGTAAGGACTTTCTGGTAATGGCACTTGCGACTTGCTTGTAATTTGCAGGTGAGGCCTAGGGTTAAGGAAGGAAGCAGAACGATGCAGTATTTTTGGTACGCGAACATAGGTGACAAAACAACTTTTGTCCAGTTTTCAGCGATAAATGCAAAATAAATACTTGTAAATAATGACAAGCCCCCAGTGTTAGGAGTCCACGTAGCTACTATGCAGTACATGGCCAGATGCCGATGATACTTGCACTCACGGCACTGCATATCACAATGTGGGTAGCTTTTCGAGAAGAAATGAAAACAATGCTTTGTTGAATTTTACTATGGAATTTATGCATGGTGAAGAATTACGGCTAATGATGTGGCTTGTTAAATTAAAAATTTTGAATTTATTTTACTCCTCGTGCATTTTCCAAGGAATTATCGCCGAATTCCAAGGTTTTTTTTTTTTCTTTCAAGCAGAACATGCTTTCCGCATTTATACTGTGATTTTCGCAAATTTACCGTGATGCGACAAATTACTAACACTAGAATATAGCAACGTTTTGAAGGTACCTTGGCATTCAACCTCCTGGTCAGATTTCTCATCCCATGATTCATCTGGGGTCATGAAGAGGCTGTGTGGCGGAGGACATTCACTTGAAATTCTCCCGTAACTCATCGTAGGTGAAGTACTTCATCAGCAGAGGCTGGAAATATCTGCAGACCACACACAATGACATTCTACATAATGTATCGATAGATTTGTGTCCCATTTACCATCACATTCACTGGGTAATTGATTGACCTTTTCTCAATATATTATCACGAAATCTGTCCAATACATCACCTGCTGTACAGTTACAATCAATGAGCACAGCAACAAGCAATGCTATTATCAAAGAGTTATCAGTAACAGAAAACTAAGAAGAAACAGTCAGTAGTAAAAGTTGCATACAATGTTACACGATTTACAGCTTTTGGAATGACCTGTGTGTCAAGACTTGATTAAAGTTAGCAGGCAAGCATGTTTTAATTTTTTTCTTCAAGCTGAACTACCAGCCAAATCTCATATAAATATCTTGTGACTAGTGTCCAACCATCTTCACCATCTGTGTGTACTCGTTGATATAGTGCATCAACTATTTTTCACATATCCACTTACACCCTGTATAGTGTCCATATGGCTAATTTATCTTACATATTAACAGTATGGGAGGCAGGGCAGGGCAGGGCTAATCTTCCACTGCTCAAATTACTTGAATTTAGGTAAACAATGGACGAGGCACAACCGAGTTAGTTATTGCTAAATTCAAAGTTGAGACTGTTTACGAACCAGTAAAAGTCAACTGCTGTATTTTATTCCTATTCTACAACCCGCAAAATTAAGAATTACCCAACGATCAGAGATATCTATATCTCTAAATCCATATCTGTGTATCTCTAAACAGTAATCGATCGAAGTGAATTACATTGCGTACCATAAACAAAATATTAGCAGTGCGAGCTGTGCGTATCTCCACAGAGATGCAATATAAAGTACAAACCAACATCTTATGGTTTTCGTAGAAATCCTGCTAATGAGAAAGTGGGACACAAACATACATGCCACACACAACACCACATACTACACACCCACTGACAAAGTGATCCCTAATTCTCTTCCTGAACTTTGTTCAGGACAAGCAAAAAAACAGGGATTCTGCAGTCAAATGAGCCACTGCCATTCTGTAACGATTTAGATGACTATTTCTAACGAACCTCCTCTTCCTCTCTCATATGAGGCAGGAAGCCCTCGGTGAACTTGGTGAGGGCCTCGGCCAGCTGATTGCCTATCACAGCCATCTCTTGCCTGGAACAGGTGTCTGTCTTCACCCAGCCATCATCCACCAGTCGCTTCATCTTACCTAGGCAGTCGTCAGAATGGACCTCCGCCACCTCGCTGACTTCCACCTAGGGAATAATTATTTGGAATGAATTACAAATGATGGGAGAAGTGCCTGTAAATATGGACAATATCTTTGAGTGCATGCTATAATATCCTCACTGCCGATTCAGATGTTCAGATAATATTAAGGATGCATCATGAAAGGTATTAATGCAGGACATTGGTGTTCATTCGAATTCTACAGGTTCAGGAAGCCAAGTGAGGCTCATTAAGGAACCCTCTTAATCGTGAATGAGCACCAGCGTTAACTCGCCTTCTCTTCTCGATGAGTGCTCACATGATATCGAGATAGGAGTGTAACCAATCCCAACCTGCTCCCAGGACTGCCAGTGCCACCTCACACCCTTCCAAAAGCATGATCAGTGGAATCCAGGATCCGACCACTTCCTCAGAACCTGGAGGAGTGGATGATTCAGGTCCAATATGACTCGGCCCAACGGGCAGGCTCATTGCAGATGTTTCTTAAAGAATCCCAGTAATCCCATGAAGTCCGCTCTATTACAGCAGAACCATAAAGTGAAGACCAAGACTCCCGCCATCCCAACTGTAAGTACAGCACCTAGGAAAAACGTCCAGTGATTGCTGGATTTCCAACCCAGAATGTTTGCAGAGCATCACTGATGACACTCTGCCTGTGCTGTTTAAGATGTACAATGTATTGATGTTCACCTTCGGGTCACAGGGAATTGATGGGGCTAACTTGCCTATCTTGTGGGAGGGCTAACAGTCCTGGAACTTTGGATTGACTGATGTGCACCTCTGCAAGTTTCACCAACTCCTATTAGGGAATGAGTGCAAAGTAAGTTTCCTGACTGGGAGTGAACAATGTGGGGTTGTCAGTAATACTCACTCTAGGTGTCCTCCAAATGTTTGGCGTACGTTTTCCTCGATGCGGATTACTCCATAATAAGTTTTATTGCTTTAATAATAATATTCAACTATTTTAGTTGAGTATGGTGTGTTATGCACGACAAATCAACTATTGTGCATTCACTAAAAGGTTACTGGCTGTGTGTTTTGATGCAAGAAAATGTTTATAGGGAAAACTATCAAAGTACAATATTTCTAAAATGTTAAAAGAGGAGATGAGATGAGGTTTAATAGATAGATAGACAGGCAGACAGACGAGCGTGATCACAATAGATCACCCAGCCACATGGCTGAGGTGAGCTAACAGAGTATATCTACCTTGTGGTAGTTAAGTCTGATTCTTTAGTTCTCCATTATGCACTCATTCTCAATGCTTTCATGGGTCTTGAATTCTTTAAATGTCAGTCTCAAACTTCCTAGGAATGCCTTCAGTGAGGAATAATTGGAAAATCTGTGTCGGTCATCTGTGGGAGAAGAAAATTAAACTGCATCTTCAGTTCAGAGGTCATAACATAGTGAATTGCACAAATACATAGTGCATTGCACAAATACATAGTGCCATGCACAAATTATACATAGTGCATTGCACACAAGCAATCTCTGTTCAATGCTGCGATGTGTGCGGCATGACTATGTGTGTTACGCGGCCCGAAGTACTGTCATATTCACGTGCTAGTCACGGTACAAGGCATCTGATTTGTTGATTGTATTGTGATTTGATGCGTTTCTAGACGAGGAATAAAACACCAGTGGAAACTATCTGTATTTGAATTTGAAACATACATCATGAATGATATATAGTTGCATAATCAATAGACAGAAAGTGAAGGTGCGTAAGTTTTGCAGAAATTTTCATTTTCCATTAAAGAACCAGAATTTTGTTTCCTCAATCAGAAACGATATATTCACGGTTGTACCTTATTCCGCCAACTACTGAACAGGTGCATATACATAGGCCTGTACTGCTGGTGTGCTACTGCTAGTCACGTCTGCTGCTGATGTTCATGTAGGGCCAGGCTACATGACTGTCAAAACTTTCGAAATGAAGATGCAGACTTGCATAGAAAAATTTGTGAGTTTTGTTCTATCTTTCACTTACAAATTCAAGCCTAAATACTTCTCCACAGTGGAAGATCGGTTCAGTGAATTGGTACATGAAGCATTTTGTACCAATTACCGACCCGATAAGCCAAAAATGTGACTCCGTCTCCAGGCAAATCAGGTTACTTAGTCTAAATAAATGAGGTATATACTATACAACAAGTGGGCCTAATTGGATGCGACTCCGACTGCTGCAGCAATGAAGTACATTGAAGTAGTGTGACTCCATCTCCAGGGAAAATTGGGAGAATTGAATGAGGCATGTCTTACAACAAGTATTTGCAGTGATCAGAATACATTTGAAATAATCAAGAAATCAATAGGTCTCGAGGATGGTTACAATAGGACAGGACTGGAGCAGCCTAGCCTAGATGGACTCGGGAAGGTAGTAGGGGATGGGGCAATGATTAATGCAATTGTACCTTAATGGGCCCTTAAATATTTAGGGCCACTGATTTTCCGCGATCACAGAAAAAACACGGAAGAGAACACAATTCCCAATTTTTTATGGAAAATCACCGGAATCCAATTACTTATCGCGACCTGAGAACATGAGAAAAGAAATACTATCTCTCCTGTTTTCTATGCTAAAAATATTTGGAAAACACTACATTCTACAAACGAAAAGCAACGAACACTAAACAGAAATAGGCCTAGTTGAACTATGCTCCCAATCCTCCGCCTGCCCACGCTCTGGCAGCCGAAATATGTCAAAGTTGAGGACATTACCCTGAGGAACAACCGCATTTAAAATCATTGTGCGAGTCAGTGATTCGGAATGTTGGCCAAAAATAACAGGACTCCCAGCTCGGGGAACGAACCTCTGCGAAACTGCGAAACTGCCATGTTGCTAGAGAAGCTATATCCCCACACAGTAATACATAGATCAATTCGACTGCCAGCACAGTAAGATTCGTTAGCCTGTTCGCGAGTGCACGGAACATCGCTTGCAGCGAACGTACTGGGGTCAAACAAACAAGTCGCAATACACCTGCGCATAGCTGAACACGTGCTTCGGTTCATTCTAGACATCAAATGCATCATTTTCAATAAATTATCATTTTCGGTATTGTAAAAGTTATTGGAAGTATTCTGTAAATATTTATGACCACAATATGGGCGATCTTTCACAGAATCTATTCATGGTTGCTCCCATCCATTCACGCCCGTGTGCTACTGATGATTGGCATCTAAATCACCTGAATCATAATGAGCAGATTCCAAATTTTCTGGGATTTGTCAAAGGAAGTCCTGCAGGCGATATGTTGGTAATATTCGATCATGGTATATACGAAACTACGAAAGAGCGATAGCCCCAATTTTTAGGAACAGCTCCCTGAAGCTAGCCTCATATCATCTGCGTTAGCAGGCTAGGATGTACAAGATTAATGTTGGGATTATGGGTTGGGCTAGGGCTAGGGGTTACTGTACGTTTGGGTGCTGGTAACAATAAGATTTGGGATTTCATCTGACAGAATCTGACCCTATGCAGATCAATTCATGGATTTGGCGTTACGTCAGCGCGTGTACGCACTATGGCCTAACGTTATTTAACGTTAAGGGCTTAGCCTAAACTTTTAATGTTGGATTACTCACTTTTTGAACTGGCGTGTTGCAAAATTATGCACAGTTACAAATATTGATGAAAACATTTCAGCTGTTATGTGAACTGGAAGGAACATATACATAAAAGTGTGTGAAAATCTTGAAAAACGAGTGAGTCCCATTGAGTTGTACAGGATTTACACCCACTGACGTCTGTGGACGGCTGTGCGTGATATTTGGCTATTGTGACGTACGTCGTAGCGCGTATCTCGGATCCATGAATTGCAGAATACTCTGCAACTCTTCCAGCACTGCATCGCTCTCAATTGTGTCATGCTTGAGCACTTCTGTGTGTTGTGATTTTTAACTGAAGTCAGAAGACGCAGGGTATTCTGCAATTGCTCCGGCCTAGCCCAGTATTGCAGTTAGCAACTAGCAGTAACACAGTAGCAGCCAGTAGCAGCCACTAGCAGTCATCGACCAAGCCTAACTGCCTAGGCCCCTAGGCCTAGCCTAAACACTGACATAACAACAGTAACACTCGGCCTAGGCCTAGTCAATGTTATTGAAATTTATCCCTGAATCAAGTGAAAGACGGCAGTGACAAACCTTTTGTGAATAACTATCCACAAGACGCTTGATTCGGCTATGTGGTCGTGAGAACACATTCAATTTCTGCTGGGGGCAACCCCATTTTTCATTGAATTTTAGAAGGCAACCGCGACGCGACACTTCCCGCAAAGTACAGTAACTTGACGTACGAACATCATACGCATATACGACGGACTCGCGCGATATGTATAGCTCATTGCTAAGCTCGCTGGCTAGCAAGCTCACTCACACCATGGAGGTAAAAGTCCATGCTCACACGTACACACAGCTCAGCTAGCCTAGCCTCACACGTACGCACGTCACGCATAGTATACCTGCATAGTCCCGGACAGCTGCATGAAACGCGGACACTGCCTTAATGTCACCATAGTAATACGGCAATAGAACAATCCCGCGGGGACAACGGGGAGCATCGAACCCTGGGAACATCGAACCCCGTACTCCGGGAACATGGAACCCCGGGAACATCGAACCTCGGGTGCATCGAACCTCGTCAATTCGGGTGTCAACTACAAAAAGCCAAGAGGCTTGGTGATTTCCTTGACTGATCCTGACTTGATCAAGCTGAGCATTTTCAACATTTACAATACGACTCATCGTAGTACTCAAAATAGAGAACTCATCAACCAAGTACATCCAAGCAGGCCATGAGTCGTGTTAACGAGCTAAAATTTGCCAAATATCAATTTTTCACAATATCCCCATATCCTCCCAAACGGGCTCCGGTCACACCAAAAACGTTAGTGTTCTTGTTTTTCCCATGAGGAAGTTGCATACTATATTCCAAACTGATCGGTCAGGCATTCTGGACGTATCCTGTTAGGAAGATTTTCATACCTTGACCTCTCGTGACCTCAGATGACCTTTGACCTGAACCCCAAAACAATAGGGATCATGTATTCTTTTTGGGGAACCCATATCCAAGTATGAAAATTGGTCCATCCAGGTGGGGTAGATTATCGTGTAACGAGCTAAAATTTGCCAAATTATCAATTTCTCACAATTTCCCAATTTTTCCAAATCAGACCCCCGATTTACACCAAAAACAATCGGGTTCCTTTACTTAATTCCCATGAAAAAGCTGCATCCGACTTTCGACCGGATCGGACCATGCAGGCATCTCCACTTATTCTTAACAAGATGTTTGGACTGGACTCATTTGACCTCAGATGACCTTTGATTGAGCCAGAACAATTGGGATATGTACTTATGATGGGTTACCCACATACCAAGTATATGAGCTTCATAAGGTATCGTGTTAACGGCCTAAAATTTGTCAAATTATCAATTTCTCACAATTCCCATTTTTCCCCCAATCTGACCCCGATGTACACTAAAAACAATAGGGTTCCTGTACTCCTCATAAGGAGGCTGTATACCGAATTTCACTTATCGGACCAGGCCTCTGCCTTATCGTGTTAACAAGATGTTCCGGCTTTGACCTCCCTTGACCTCCGATGACATTTGACCTGACCCCAATACAATAGAAATTTTATTTTGAGGAACCCATATACAAAGTATAACTTGGTCCATCCAAGTGAGTTGAGTTATCGTGTTAACAAGGCTAGGCGCCACACACACACACACACTTATACACACACACACACACACTTATACACACACACACACCATACACAAACACACATACACCTGTCATGATCATGACTGCATAGATTCCTCTGACTTCATCAAGGAATAACAAACGGGGAACGTCAAACCCCGGGAACTTCGAACCTCGGCAACACCGAACCCCGGGAACATCGATCTTCGGGAACATTGACATAGCCCCGTTTCGCGGAACTATGAAAGGAGGGATCCGGGAATATAATCCTGCAAAATGAGCCGATTACTAGTGAGTACCTAAACAAAACTTGGCCTAGGGAAAAATTCCCAAATCTTGTATCACTGTACAGGGCAGCTATCTGTGTTCAATATTGGAGAGGACATAAGGTCCTTACTATCTAAGCGGAACTCTACCATCGGTTGGGGTGTAGCGAAGGTAAAAATAAAATCGTTTCTCTGAACCACCAGATATCGGGAAACGGCACTTCCCGAGCCATATGGCAGTGAGCACCATCGCTAAAATTGACGATAAATTTCCAAAATAGGCCTATACATTTTAAGAACGTTCTGGGAAGTAACTGATCGATGTTCACGCCTCGTAATTTGCCCCACCATCGGTCGACGCGTAGCGTACAAGATTTTGTTTGTCTTGCAGACTCCCCAGATTGAGCTACAGGACTTTCCTGAGGCCTTATGGCGCAGGCAAACATCCGTAAAGACAATAAATCTGAAAATTTATATGGCAAGGAATGTTCTGAAAGAGTGACGATGTTTATTCCTCACAATTCGGGCCACCATCGGTTGACGCGTGGCGTATAGGGAATTCGTTCGTCTACAGACCCCCAGAATGTAGGAAACAACACTTCAGTCCTGGGCCGTACGGCAGTAAGCAACATCCCTGAAATTAGCGATAAATTTCCAAACTTTATATTTCAAAGAACGTTCTTGAAGGGAATGATTGATGTTTAAGCCTTACACTTTATGCCGTCATCAGTTGACGCGTTGAGCTTACAGGCCTGAAACCCCAGATTGCAGGAGGCGGCACTTCCCGGGGCTAATGGCACTGGACAAGTCAAGAACAGATGGAACTGACAATAAATTTCCAAAAAAACTTCCGAACTGCCAATATATTGTCCTTCAAGTTGACCGCATCCTTGGAATATGCTGTCGTGGAAAAAGTGTGCATTTTTCGGGCCTATGAATAAAACAACTCGAGTCAGTTAGCAGGAAATTTTGTCATTCTTTTCAGATTTGTTTCCGTTCAAATTTTGAATCAAATCTTTAAGTCTCAGAATGTGTTTCTCCGCGCCTATATATTGTCATACGTCAATCACTTAAATCTCCATACTGATGTGTACGATCCCTGCCCTGTTGTTTTTTTTCGCGTCTTCAACAATCTTTCATCAAGAAGTAGCACGTTAGGCCGGCAATGCCAGTCTGCTATAAACAATAAGGATTAGAACTTGAAGTAGGCTCGCAGTTGGATTCAGGCATTGGTCTGGACTTGGGGGAGGGGAGGGGGGGGGGGGGGGGGGGGGGGGTCACATGAATGATGTCTCAAACCAAATTATCCGTGTTACCTTCCCATGTGTTCATCGCATGCACTTGTAACTGACACGTATGGATAGGAAAGGGAACGTTCCCCCCACCCCCGTCCCCCGAGATCGCTGCCCATGTCACTGTAAAAATGATAGCTTTCCAATAGGCCTCTTTTTTATCATCGAACTTAACCCAGACGGTATCACAGATATAAGTTCAAGTAAAAGGTCGTGTGTTCTCATTCTTCATTCGCATGTATTCCCCTGTATGTGTTGTTATTTGGAACCCTTTGAACATAGACGAATTCTCTGAGTTGTTCGTTACTACAGGGGACCAGTATACCGTATATGATACGTTCCACAACTATAATGGCCACAAGACGGCATGCTGCGTTGCTGCGTTTGTTAGTGGCGTGATCTCTTGATTGGAATCGCGCAGCACCCGGCGCCCCTGGACCCCTGTTAAAATAACATATTTACGTGAGAACGAACATTTGTTCGGAGTTCAGTAGAGCAAAGCACTATTACGTTTTATGCGAAAAAGACCATAAAAAGGGGCAGCAACCCATGGATTTTTTATGTTGTTGCTTGGCCCTTTTTAAGGAAGATAGATATTCAATCGAAGTCATTCGCGGTGATACGCATACGAATACGCATTGGAACATGTGTTATTTCGCCATCAGAGTTGGTTTTGCTTTCATAGGAATAATGGCTTTACTGTGAAACCAATATCTATATGCAACTAAAATAGAATATATTTGAAACACTAGCCCCGCTCAGTTCACGTGTGTTTTTTTAAATTGGCGATTTCCACGTACAATACGCTATTATGGAATCCCAGCCTCAGTTTG
The DNA here is from genome assembly GCA_026419785.1 of Sclerodactyla briareus. Taxonomy (NCBI): domain Eukaryota; kingdom Metazoa; phylum Echinodermata; class Holothuroidea; order Dendrochirotida; family Sclerodactylidae; genus Sclerodactyla; species Sclerodactyla briareus. The sequence goes on along the minus strand of JAODTK010005546.1, from coordinate 262,587 downwards.
CATGGAGAGTATGCGTGTCAGGGGTGGATGTGAAAACTGAAATCAAATATTCACGAAAACGAACAAGTTCAGAAGAGAACACACTCAAAGTCTGCTACCGAAGACCCATGAAAATGCCAGCAGCCAATGTATATTGTAGTTGATTGTTTTGTTTTTTAGGAAGATATGTCATAACAATCATCGAAGATTGATACGCATCCATGGCCATATAAAGCATGCGTGAATTCGCGATTTTTCCCATCGGGACCGGACCCGCAAAAATGAATTTCTACTTCCTAGGCCGTATTCAGAACCACGATTCCCGTAGTGCGGATGCAGGGGTGCAGTATTAATGTAACAAGTGCAAGTCGAAAAAACGTCTCGGTAGCGCAGCGGCAAAATTTCTCTGGCAAATACACTGCATTGGTGTCACCATTCCACGTTATTGTATGTGACATTTAATTGGAACTTACTAATCCCTTGGAAATGCAATTTATTTGAAGCATGTCTAACAATTGGCCTAATATGTGCTATATGTGCCAGGACAACCTTAGTTCCCATGCCAAACTCATTTCTAGGCATTTGAGCAGTGAACTGGGAATGGAAACACACCTGGAATAGCCTGTGAGTCCCCCATGCCTCAATTCATTCCACAGTGGATGTAGTTCCACACAGTCAGCCAGCACCTACATTATGAAAAGTGAGGACAATCTTCCAACAAATTGCAATCCCCAATTGCTTCTATTATCCCACCTCAGTGCTGACAGTAAATAAACAGTCTTCCCATCTATGCTGATGCTCTGCAGAGATAGGAGTAACGTAATAACTCTCTCACAGAGAGCTCAAAGGAAGGCTGATGGGGAGACTAATTGGTTGGTAATTAATTGGATTTAATTCAAATCTAATCACACTATGCAACAACAAATGTAAACTCAGCCTAGCCAGTGGCATGCTTCAAACATCACCACCAATTTTAACTTTATCCCATTACGCGGTTTTTTTTAGAAATTAACCGGTAGCCTATGGAGGTAAAAGTGATGAACAAAACGGAAGGACGAACGAACCCGGGGAACGGACGGCGAGACATGATGCATTGTAGGGCTGCTCACCCGCAGCTAAAAAAATAGAATGGTCACAAATGCAGAGCCTCATATATATAGGAAGCTGATGGGTTCATGAGAAAGTAATCCATAGAATTCATTTGCGGTATGCAACATCAACCACGTACCGCATCGGTACAAGGTTTAATTTTGCCCACGCGGTGCTTGTTCCATCTATTTGGAATAAATCTTCCCCATTAGGGGGGAAAAAAAAACCATATTTCTGCCAATTAGCGATTACAGCATCTAAAAACACTTCCACCGACCATGATCATTGGGATTGGCATTCATGGAGTTATGGGCACATACGCACATTAAAAGAAGAGCGTGTGTCAGAAGAACTACCAAAGTGGCTACGTAGACCTAAACAAAAGTATAAGACGGTGTTGAGAGAGTTGGACTTGGAGCGCAGAACCCGCGGGAATGGCGGGAGGACATCCCCACACTTTTGGCGATGCTAACCACTGACATTTTAACACAGCAGGGGTGGCGGCGATCCTAGGGGAATGGGGGGATGTATCCCCCCACCCAAAAGTGTGAAGGGGATATGCTATACCAATACCACCCCTTCCAATTGATTTGAGCCAAGACATCAGGAAAATTGGGCCGAGGTCACATCCTCTTTAAAACCCATCTGCCCGACACGATGGATAACCAGGGAGAGTCGGCGTTACATCGCGATTTTGAAGAACTACAACTCAACACTCAGTGCTCTCGATGGGACGCAGCTAGATGCTCGGAACCACAACAGCAGCTCGAGAAAGTGGCCTGTGAACACCACCTAAGAGGAGCAAAAGTGTTTCCTCGGACTCAAATGCTCGCTGCCTCTCCTAGGCGTGATGGAAGGCCTTAACAGGGGTCTTCAAGGTAAGGAACAAACAGTAGACGGCATGCTCCACAGCGTAGACATTGCTAAACGAGAACGGGGTGCAATGCGCGACAGTAACAGCTTCAGAGAGATGTTCGTGAAAGCCGAGGACATGGTGGAGCATGTAGATGCTATGGAAGGCTTTCCCACAACCCCGCAAAAGGAGACTCCCCGCACGTCTGGGGGCGGGGAAGGATCGTGGCACCAACCCCATCAGAGGCGTGGAAGACTCTTAGGTACAGGGTGCCAGTACTCTCTGTCCTTAGAGGCTGCCATCTCTAACTTGGAGTCTAACTTCGGCGTCGGCGGACCTGCGAGGAGATGGCAGGGGCCGTCACCCTGCTGGTGACTGGAGAGGTGGAAAGTCTCAGGGATTCAGAAATACCCGCGAGCTATTAGGAGGACTTGGAAAAACCGAACGTCCGTTTTTCCGACGTCGCTTCCTGAATAATGAGACATTCCGCTATGACAGTTGAGAAGACATCAGGAAAATTTGGGTGCTTGCACGAACCACAAGTACAGAAGATGTTCCGTGCGTATGGTAGAGCAGCTCCTGCGGCTGTGCTTATTTCTCCGGCGAGCTTCCTGTTCAGCTGAAAGATCTTAACTCAGGCGTCGCCTACCAACTGGGTAAAGGAATTAAACTGGACAGGCACGCTCGAACCACCTGAGCAGTGGGTATTGCTCAGTTACATTCCCAAATCCTGATAGGAATTGACCCCCAAATCATCACCCAGAAGTTCAATGAAAGTGCGGACGAGCGAAGGAGGTGTTTGGGTGCTTCTTCGTAAACAATCCATAATCTGCTAACCGATACTTTGTTCGTCCAGACAATAAATCGGAACTTAGTTAGGATGAGGCATGGGGCTGTTGGGCTGGTAGCGGCTTGGAGCCTTGAATAAATGTAGATCGCTACATGTGGAGTGGATGGCGGGTGGGGACGGGTGGAGGGGGGGGGGGGGTCTCGCTGCTGCCTTGCTCAAGGGGTTGTGTGCTGCTACCTGAATAGACGGGGGAAGTGAACGTCTGTAAAACCCTGTAAAACATCATAACCGCCAACATATTGATGAAGACTAAAAAGCTGTGATAACCCTCACTTCATACTTGCATAGACCTGTAATAGCATACGTGAGGCTGTTATCTCCATGAGATAATATAAGTGAGCCCTCGAAATGCGAAGGTACTCATGCCGAAAAAACAACAACTAAAAAAAAAAACTAATTGAATGTTGATATGAGAATTAGTTTGACATGAGATCTTATTGAGGAGCTGGGTAAATGCCTCTTGAAACCACGAGAAGTGCCGTTCCGGCCACCCAGAGGGTTTGTGAAATTCAAAAAAAAAAAATTTCTGGACGCTCCGCGGCCAAACCCATGGTGGCGCTCCGACTCGATAGTTTCACAAACATATCCCCCACCCCCACTTGAGGATGACGGATTAGCCGCCGTCACCAGTAATTTCTGGTTCCAAAGACCATCATCCCCCTCACTTTTGCACCATGTATATACTCATTGCCTTGGATACAATTAGGCGAGGCCTCCCATTCGAATTTCTTCCCTAATTGAAATGCAGCTGCATAGACGTATCTTAGTGGGGATGGTTGAACCGTGATGCCTGACCAGGGAATTGGAGTATAGTTTTTTGAATTTCCAGCGTCATCCTTAGATGCAATTTGATCAGGGGCGGCGCCCACAGGAGGGGGAAGGGGAAAGAGGGCGGTTGACCCCCTATGGGTTTGGGCCGAAAGAATAAAATTGGTTGAACGAGTTTTAACGCACTTATTTCGTAGGGGGTGGGGTGAGGGGTATATATGTTACGACTACTACTATAAAGTTTGTCGGATTCGAAAAAATCTTCGTAGATGGGGGGGGAGGAACGTCCCCCAATCAAATCCTACGTGGAAAAAACAAAAAAAAAGTTGTGCCGTTGATAGTATTTTAAAACTCTTGGTAAATGAGAAACCCAATTTTTTCGCGCTCTTCGCGCCGCGTGGACGCGTTTTCTCGTCAGTTTTCATTTGATCCGATGATTATTCCCACGCAAATGGAATCAATGTACCAAAAATCAAGTTCGCGGATTCAACAAGTCTCCGCAGATGGGGGGCCACGTTCCCCAATCAAATCCTAGTTATTAGGTATAATAAAAAACCCAAGAATCTTCGCGATACGCGCGCCTGGCTGTGTTTTCTTCGTCACTTTTCCATTGACCGATTATTATGCCCCGATCAGAATTTAATGTTTACACGACCATGAAGTCGCGATTCGAAAAAATCTTCATAGATGGGGGGGGGGGCATGTTCACCAAAATACCCAATGAAACAGTGTTTGTGTGATAGTTTTTAAACACTTAGTAAAATCCAAAAAAAGGAAATTTCGCGCGCTCGCGCGCGTCGTAGTTTTTTTCTACATCCAATTTTCATTTCATCCGATTATATGCTACGCATGAATCTAATTGTACCGAAAATAAAGTTTATCGGATTCGTTGAAACTCTTCAAAGATGGGGGGGGGGGGGGAACGTTACCCAAATCAAAATCCTTGTGACAAAAAGAAAAAATGTTTGTGTGGTGGAGAGTTTTGAACACTTATGTAAGTAAAAAAAAAACACACAATTTACGTGCGCTTCGCAACGAGTTCGGTGTTGTCTTCGTCAATTTCATTTTTTGAACCCGATTGTTATGGATTTATATATCTACGTTACCGTTGGCTGTCGACCTTCAGAGGGAGGGCGTTCATCAGGATGCGGCTGGGGGAAAACATTCCGGCCACCCAAGTCTGATATTTACTCCAGCGGTTATTTGGTCCAACAATCGGCAGTACAAAATGAAGTTCAGTACAGGCTACGCCTTTGCCGCATAGGCGCACTGCAACTGAGCCTACGGGGTTTTTTTTTTCACGATCGATTGTTTTTTGGGGGGGGGGGTAGGCTATTTTCAGTTTATTGGACGCTATGCGGTCGAGGCTGGTCGTTCGGGAAGGAACATCCCTCTCCATCATTAAAGGGATGGAAAAATTTTGAATAAATAATACCAATTATACAAATGACAGGACAAAAAAAGCCACTTAAAGATATTTCAGAGTGTCGATGACACAGCCCGAGGGCGATCTCCTGTCATCTGGGGCTTCAGACGGCCAAAACTTTCTGGCTTCAACTCTCCGTGCCAACCTGTGGTGTGCGCTCCCCGCTAGATAGGCAATCATCAAGTTGCGCGCCCCCCCCCCTTTGAAACCCTGGCGCCGCCCCTGAATTGATTTGATTTGATGTTGATTTGATTTGATTGAGTTCCTCTTCTGAGAACTCCCAGTAAAACACGGAGGCAGGATGTTATAATTCAACCATAACAGTATTTGATGACTATGTACACTAGGGTACCCGTAACAATCTTTGATTTGATTGCTAGCGGGTTCAGGAGGCCATTTGACTCATCGTGGAACCCTAAACCTAATTTTTTGGATCGTGGATGAGCATTGGTGATAACTTGCCTTCTCGTCTCGACTAGTGCTCAGAGCCTATCGAGGCAGGATCTGACAACCAATCCTTGCTCCGGACCCCGGCAATTTTAACGTCCCCTCCGACGGAACGATCAGTGAAACTTCCAGGTCGACACTTTCCTCATAACCTGGAGGAGCGGAAGATGTTCGACGCGACGCTCACAAGCCGCCCGCGCACCTATTGCAAGTCAACAGAAACAATCCTCAGAAATTACCACTGCTCAACAGCAGACCAGGAACCTAAGACCAGGACAACACTCCACGAACTGCAATACAAGCCCTTCTGGAAAACTCCGGTGCTGATCGGCTGAATTCGAACCCGGCCTTTTGCATCAAGGCGACAACTGATAACCGCGCTACTATTTCTCCCCTCCGCTCAAAGGGTGTCAATGCGTAACCTCTGGATTACTACTAGCATCAACAATCTAATCATTTCTAAGCATTCTAAACCGAGGCAGACCATTAACCCATGAGTGTAGTTGTAGCTACAACTTCATAACGTAATATCCATTTCAAGTATAGTTAGTTGATCTCAACATGTTTCGAATAAACAGAAAAAATAAATACATATTACTTGCATTACCCGAAATGGAAAAGTTAGACATCAAAAAACAAGTTCTCACCTCCCCATCAGAACCCCAGGTCCATTCCAATTAGGCTCTGTATGATTCTGAGAAGAAAAAACAAGCAAAATGTGTCAGTAAAGCCAAATGATAACTTTTTACAGACGGGTGCAATTATTGTGCGTTGTGCTTTAATGCAAATATCAGATTTTATCTCATCTAAATGTTGTTTCAGATGAGACAGTGGCAGTTTGTCTATTGTGTGTATGCCTGTGAAATTACTGAGTGTTCTAAAAAGAGTAGTATGGGAAATAATAACACTCAAATGGATAATGTTATCCACCACACCAGTGACCCTTGGTCTTTACATCAAATACAGAAGTCTTGTAATCCCCATACTGATTTTTTTTTTTTCAAACAAATTAACTTTGATGAGAACCCACAGGGCAAGAGATCTATATTTATAGATAGGAATCACTCCACTTGGGCCAATGATGTCAATTCATCTCTACGTACCAATCTGCTGAAGACTTCAGTAAAACACACTGCATGATGTATGATTCCCCCTGAATTTGATATATTATAAAACTCTCAAACATCCACCCCTTGGGGGGAAAAATCAAGTTAATTTCACCTGGTTTCGGAGGGAAATTGAGATATTTCGGTGGGCAGTGATGAATCGGGGCAATATAACACATCTGAACACCCACTCCGTTTGGGGAATAATTGCGCACAGTTTCAGCCTTAGTGAATAGGGTCCGAGGGTGGAATGTTTTGTCCACTTTGGATTTTTTTTTTTTTTTTCTTTTTAAAATGTGAATTTCGCGCCTTAGAAGCAATTTGCTGTTATATAACCAACCTAAGTGCCTAAATAAACCCACTCCATTATACCATGAACAGAAAAATGACGAACGATGTTGTCATGTATTTGAGAAATAAAAAAGGGGCTTCCTAACTCAGATGTGGGGGGCAGAATGTTACAGTGTTCTTACTACGTCAACAACATCCCCCACCCCCCCGACTAGCCGAATTACCCCCAAATCCGTGCAGAGGTGGCGCCTCCATTGCGCACGCCACTGGCACTCGAAATTCACCTGATGGCGGATTAAGCCCCCAAAAAAAAAATTGGGCATTCATGCATCAGTACAACATAAGGGTAGCCAAAAAAGAGTTCTAATTTGATGCGTTATACTGATGCAAAATCTACACAATCTTTGTGAATCACGATCGTTTTGAGCTATACGGGTTTGTAGGAAGGGGATCCCGCGGCTCCCGTCGTGATGTTACAAGGCGAATTTCGCATAGCTTGATTGTGCCTCATCGGCTTGCTTGGATCAGCTGATGAAATTTCGATATGGAGGTTGGGCTTCCATGTAATGAATAAAAAGTAAATTCATCCCCAATATTACATGAAGGAATGGGATGCTTTTCGATCTTGTGCAATGCACAAACTTTGGAGACCTCTAACACTGTAACGGGCATGGAGTGTGAAAAGTCGGGTTTGGAAGTTTGGTTATGACGCATCTAGATTTCTCAGTTTTATATCAGCCTCCTAATAATTTATCCGCAGTGTACTTTGTAAAGGGGGTCGCAGTCGAGCTCCTAACACCCAGTGAGAGATGAAAACGCCCAATGCCCGGGACCATCTCTAGACTAGGCTACAGGATACGAATGTATGGGGCTTGGGCCCCAAATCTATCAGCCTGCTGAGTAGACGATATGAGGAAGCCGTTCCTAAAATAGAGGGGGCTATCACTCTTTAATATATAACATGGTCGAATATTACCAACAAATCACCGATTGGCTAAAGCGTATCAGGCAAATCATTAGAGAATGAGGGATGATACAGGTGAACAAAATCAACGCCTGTTTCGGAAGCTAAAAAAACTATGGAGCAATATCTCCTTCCATCTCCCACTTAACCACTTATCGTGTTAACAACGAAAGCCAGGGCCGGTTTTGGACGCACACACATGCGTGGCCGGTTAGATTTCCTGACGCGCTGCGGCAAGATAATAGAAAACAAATGAAAATGATAATATATCAAAACGTCAAAATGAGGAGGCAAAATGGGAAATAAAAAAATAATGGAAAAAAGGGGCTTCTAACTGGGTTTATAAGTTTTTCTAGCCACCCCAGGCCACAATTGTATACCAGCTCGAAGGGGGGGGGGGGGGTTTTGAGAACGTTCTCACCCCTATGAAGAAACAACCCTTGTGGCGCCACTGTACAATGGGGCAGTATGTCCCTTTGGTGACCTTTTACCTTGACTTTTTGTCACAGGTGTCAATGGACATTGTTCGAGTTTGGCAAACATTCCGTCAAAAAAACGCCCGAACTTTCAGGAGCAAACAAACAAAAAAACAATTTCGTGTTTGACAGGCAGGCCCAGGATATGCATTGTGTTGAACGCAAAAAGGATGAATAATAGAATGATATCCAATCTTACTGTATACCATGAATTATTGTGGGGGGGGGTGGGGTTGTATGCACCCAACAATATTTTGACTATTTGAATAATTTTGTTCGAAAATGCAACCGAGCAATCTTTATTTGTAAAGGGGGAAAATTGCGTATTTAGCTCGAAGGACGTTTCTAGTGGCGAACCGAGACTCCGAAAGGTTTGTCCGATGGAAGGGGGGGGGGTGGGGGAAGAGACGTGCGCCCCATTTATAGCATCACCCTCCCTATTGGGCAAAGCAGGAAGGGCAATTCAGGGGCCCCAAAACGTCCTGTGCAGTTCGGACGCCTACGGGAGGAAAGATGCATGCAATCAGGGGCGCGTAGCGAAGGGTTGATGATTGGGGGGGGGGGGGGTTGGGGAAGTAAGGACGTGCGCCCATTTATAGCTCACCCTCCAATTGGCAAGATCATGAAGGCATTCATGGGCCCTAAAAACGTTCCTGTGCGTCGGACGGGCTCGGGAAAACGATTTGCAATCAGGGGCGCGTAGCGAAGGGTTGTGATGATGGGGGGGGGGGGGGGGGGGGTGTGAGGGTCTATTTGCCGACGGAGCGGGCAATGGTGACTGATATGGGGGAGGGAGAAAATTGGAATATTTTTGATATTTGATGAAAGTCTCAGTGACAATTGGTGCAATAGTTTCGTAGATTGGGCGTTCAGTGATTACTCGACCCCGTTCACCAAGTACGCGGGATCCTTTCAATTTGGTACGCCCAAATTTGTTGCCCGATTCTTAAACAATGCCCGATTTACTGCAGCTTGTGGGTATTGAAGCGATCATCGAACACACTCGCGCGAAGCGCGCAAAAATTTGACACCTCAATGATGCAAACTGATCGGCAAGTGCGGCATTAGTACTTCTTCTTTACTTAGCATTGGGTATCTCTAACAGATTTAACTTATTATGTGCCCAAAGTTGGGTATTTTATGCCGAATTTTTTATTTAAAAAAAACTGGGGTGCCATTCAGCTCTCGCCTTGTAACTATAGCTCTGCCGCTCGCCATGATTCCCGCCTAAAACCGACTGTTTCTTTGTTTCATCTGAGAAATACTTCTTAATGGTTTTCAGCAAACTGGGTGATTTGTTTCTATGTTCTCGGGAAATGGACCAGGGAGCGGACCAGAAACAAAACTTTCAAAGAACTGCCGTCTCATGGAAATTAAAAGTCAAACGCTAACGCCTTTATCCACCTTTTGCCGATTGCCGACACAGACTCGGTCACTCGTCCCACTAACACCGACGGCGACGGGCCGTCATATATATGTTTGCCGGTGTGCTATTCTCTTGCCGATGCTGGGCCAAATAGATGAAGAGCCAAAAGTCGAAATAGCCGATAATGAAAGTCGCTTCCGTTTTTTCTTTCTTCCCTCTGTCCATTCCCTGTCTTCCCCTCACTCCCTTACTTCCCTTTCCCTTCCCCTCCAGCTTTCTTCTTTCCCTCCTCTCCTCTTTTCTTCTTCTTTTCCTCCTCTCATAATTTCCTCTTCTTTTCTTTCCTTTTCTCTTTTTTGCGACAGACGAAAAAATTTGCCGACGGCCACGAACTATTGGCGGGGGGGGGACACCCCACACACCCCCCTGCTCGCTACGGCCCTGGATGCAATGGCCGCCATAGGACCCTACACCAGTGGAATGCTTTGGCATGTTGTACCATGATAACAGGAAGGGACGACAGAGTAATTCGACTTAGAAATAATCAGATATTCTTTAAGATTTTGTGAACAATGTTGTAGGTTTTTTATCGAATCCCATTTATAGTTTCCCTGGTACAAGATTTTCAAAACATGCTCTACGTCAGTGATCTGTATTATATGGGATCATGTGGTCCCCCCGTGATGTCACAAGAAAAAATGTTGCAATAACTGATGTGCCCAGCGGAACACTCAAATCGCTGAAATTCGGTGTGAAGTTCCAGCGGTCATCAAACACATAGATAGTACCTAATGTCCAGCCATATTTACATGGACGATGGCCTTTAAAGGTCTCCGCTGGAATAACAGTGGCTGAGCTCACAAGTCCAATTCTTCATGACGAGGGTTATATGTTAGTTTATTCAATAATAATTGTTCAATATACTTGAATCGAGGTTTTTCTTCTGTAATTGTCAGAACCAGGCGGGAAGAGGGAAAATGAAAACGATCATTAGTTTTTGACGATATAGTGTGGTGAAAACGAAACAAGATTCAACACTATGGAGTAGGACCATAACGATGCCCTAACATAACTGATAAAGGAAAAACGCACACCATATCAACAGTTGCTCCTATGGTCATATACGTAACAAAACAAATAATACACAAGGAGAGAAAGAGAGAGCAAAAGAAGGAAGTCTTCTGAGTACTTTCTCGGTCGCTTTTTGCTGCAACTGTGTGAGCATCAATGCATGTGAAACTGTTCGAACAATCCATTCAAAACTGCGAATTTGAACAAACTACGAAGGTTACGAATTTTTTTGAGTTTCATAAGTTAGCCTAATGCTTGAGTCGGATCGTTATAACACTTCTCAAACCCTAAGTATTACCAGAATACAGTAACATAGCCAGAGGCTAGTGTAATCGTCCACCATTGCCTCGTGAAATTTTCGACGTGCAGAGACAAAACTTCTGGACTGAGTCCATACACAAAGAAGCCTACACTCGTTTAGCATGGCATGAAAACTACAGTAAAGAGTTTGCACGAGATGCTGTCAAAAAAGCGGAGGAGGACAAGCATGAACGCTTTGCAGAGAAATCCCACCTATCATCATAACATTCGGCAGTCTTATCATTGAAAGCCCAGAAGAAAGGCAGAAGAATGAGAAGTCTGAACTGGAAAAGACAAAATCTCAGGAATTGGCCAAATTGGCAGGAAGGGATCCAACATACCTTGCTTGTGAGATGCGACTGTGACGCCTTTCACCAGGGATCAGCCTCTACAAAGGATTCAGCAAGGAAGGGATCAGGACGCTTGCGGATCTCCAAGTCGGAAGTGAAGAAAGCAGAGATAAGTACGACGTCCCAATCACAGCTTTGGGACTACGGCTGGCGGCGGTTAGATGATGTTGTGAAAAGTTCCATGCACGAAGTTTGGCAGAGTCAAGGATTGTGAAGGATTCGTTTACCGGACCAATGGCATTTTATGATTTGCTATTTCCCAAATCCATGGGACTTGCTGTAAATAAATGACGAGTCTCGAAGGAAGAGGCCAGTCAATTGGTGGATAATGAGTCCGAAGGATATTGAAGAATTGAAAAACGTTACATTGAGGTATTCGCAGTAGGCTATTGCATAGGAAAGAATCTGCTCTAGATAATTTTTTGAGAGAAAGCTGTCATTTGCCCAAGTCAATTGGTCTGTGATTTTAATAACAAATTTAAAATGAAAACCAGTATCAGTTGTGTATCTTTTTTCAGCTTTTTTTAGTGAAACGAAATTGAAAATGTTTTCCATATGTCAACTTCCATTATGTGGTAAAAACTAGAAGGAACCCTATTTCAGAGTTTATAAAATAACGAACAACATGCTTGAACCTTTGAAGTTTTGTTGCAGGTTCTTGACAAGTCTTCTTCTTCTCCTCATCCAATTAAAAGAAAATTTGTTCATTATCAATTGTACTTGTAGGTCAGTAGGTATTGTGATTTCTGTACTCCGCCAAGAGTTTTTTTATTGATTTATAGTTTCTACTGGTTCAAGGAAGCCAAGTATGGCTCATCAGGAAACCCTGGCCATATTGATCGTGGATGAGCACCGGCAATAACTTGCCTTCTCTTTTCGACTAGATCTCATATGCTATCGAGGCAGGGGTGTAACCATCCCAACCTACTTTGGGACCACTATTTCACATCTCTTCCGAAAGGAGGATCAGTGGACTCCAGGATCCAACCACTTTCTCCAGAAACTGGAAGAGCAGAAGACTAATGTTCCATGGGACTGCTGACAGCCGACTGACAATTTCAACAGACTTATTGCAAATATTCCAAAACAAACACAAGAAACCCATGCACAAATCCACTGCACTACAGTGGAAAGTGAAGACCAAGACCCTGTCTATTGCAGTTCCGCAAGAACAACCATCTTGGAAAAAAAATCGGGTGATTGCTGGATTCAAACCGGGGAATGTTTGTCCCACTCTGCCATTCTTATGTTGTAAGTGTGTAACCACCGGGGACGGGTGGGGGGTGTCATGACTCCAAACTTCTGAGAGTACGAACATACATAATGCTCTTTGCCCACATAATCCTATCCCAATTTTACTTCTAACAAAAGTTTCAATGTACATGTAAATGGTAAGTTGAATACCCCTGGAGATGTATGGTGTAACAGAGTTTTAGTATGAGTGATAAGGTAACCTCAGAAACGATCTTGGATATTTGCTAGCATACAGGCCATGATACATATACAGTTGGACTGTTGAGGACTACCTGACTACATCGTAGGCTTCAGTGGTCAAATGTATATACTCTGTAGTCTGTTGTTATCTTGGCTGGATTGATACCACAGGTATGGACAGCATTGTTAGGAAGTGCTCTCAAAATTGAGAACTGTTGTGACTGGCAACAGCGTACTGTTATTTAAATTTTAGAAATATAACTAGTGTTCTTCGAGGGGTGAGTCACCAAAAATTGTTCAAGTCACATTGACTCAAAATATGGTTGCAAGTCAAGCACTCAGGGCAAGTCACTGTACAACTCAATAGAAGCAAGTCACCCACTCATGGGCAAGTCACCAGCATTTTTTCAACCTCGAGTCACAAGTGCAACTTGTCCCTTCTCTGATTCCTTGATACTACTGTACCATGTTTATGAGTTTAGCAGGGGTGGCGCAGGATTTCCCCGACGGGGGGTTCCAAGTCCCCGACAGGGGGCCCAAGTTCCCTGACGAGGCTCACCCTACCCCTAGGTCAAAACCTGCATTTTTTATGTTGTCATTTTTTGAAAAATTGAAGAAAAAAAAAAAAAGAAATGACACATTGTGGAGGGCAATGTTTACTTTCAATAGCTTCCCACTCATATCAGACGCCCTTATTAGTATAATAGAGTCAGGTATTTCCGGGAGGTGAACTGCATAATAGGAACTACCTAGGCACTGCGTCATGAAAGCACACCACCCTACACAGAGGCAAAACAGTGATAGACGGCAAGGAACGAGCATCCTCCCCTAAAGAATTGTAACCTTAATCTCTTGCAAGAACATTTTGAAGATATCCATTAGGCTGTGTATCCTATCTATATATGCCACGATTGTATAGTCTGTAGAAGATGGTTACGCCAATCTTAAACTCGAGCGAGGAACTTGGCAATACTATAGAAAGATATGAGGCGCGGAAAGCGCGCCAAAAATTTTTCAGCTTCAATAAGGAATTTTCACTATAAGAAGTTCGGAAATGTATACTGTCGGGGCAAGAACCCTCGTCGGGGTGTGTACATTTTAGCGTACCCACTCGGGCTCCCCACGAAATGGGGAGAATCCCCGACGGGAGGGGGGGGGGGGGGAGGGGGGCCAAGCTTCCCCGACAGGGGGGGGATGGCCCCCCCGCTGGCGCCACCCTTGGAATTCAGTCCAACATACTTAGTTTGAGCAACAGGAGACGCTAATATGATACTACAATGTTTAGGTCAGGTGTAGAAGGTTCTACAGTATCCTTTGTTTGCCCAGAGAAGTAAATTGTAGGAATTATGCACTTTTTATTGTATGATGCACCCTCGATACCCAGGAAGGGTCCAGTCATTGTTAGAGGTGGGTCCAAATTCCTTAGTGAGCCAGCTTTTGCTATCATTTCCTACACCCCAGAATCAGCTTTGTGACTGATCATTCAATGAAAGTGACACATTTGAGTCACTTTGGATTGACAATGACTCACACTTGACTGACCATGCCCAAAAGCATTGGGGCTGCATCATACAATTGACATGTGCACTACAGTTTTTTGCCCATTCTTTGAAAAAAACTGGAGCTTTGAAAAAATAGGTAGTGTTGCAGTTTTGTTCATCAGTGTATGTTTAGTGCAGTCCCAAAAACTAAGATTAGGCCATATACTGTAATGAGTGACTGAAACATGCTCGTAAATTGGCTTTCAGTCTCAGAAGGCGGGTTCGTCAACTACTTGTTGGAGGGGGGAGCAGTTCAGAAGGTCATTGTTACCATCTCACCCCCAAACTACTCCTGTGCTTTAGAATGTGATTATAGCTATACACAATTCCCAAATTTGAGTTTCTTTCTCAGTATCATTGTCATGGCATCTTGCAAACCTAGTCCAATTGTCCCCTCATCAACTCTACACAAAATAATACAGTATGAATGGTTCAGGAAATGCAAGTTACCGGCTGTATCCTGTAGGTTATTATGTTACAGTAGCTCTAGGTGAAAACAATTCAATCTATTATCATTGTCAGTATTCAGATGAAGATATTCATTTCTGTTCCTCTCATGATAATGATGCTTCGTTGATCCACAGTGTATTTTTTTTTTACACTCTAGTGGAATGATATAGATGTTGTGTGTGCTGGAGACTTTGATGCTACAGTATTTGCTATGCAATTGAGATATTCTTCCATGATTTAGAAATCCACTGTTGAATAGATGAGGATAATTAAACCAACTGTATCACCTGTTATTGTTCATTTGTTTGGTATCTTTATAGCTGGGTTTCTACAATAATTCTTTGCTAATATTCATCAATTGTTTTTTTTGTAGAACTAGTCTAGAAACAATTCACTTAATAATATGATATGCAACACTCTTTTATCAGTGCTTCCAGATACTCTTGCATAGATTAGTTAAACATGTCAAGCACAGCAGACAGCTGTTGTGAATCACAATCACTGAAATGTCTCCATACTGTATTGTATTTTTAATGAACGAGTTCTACAAATTTGTTGGAAGACGTCTCAGACTAGAGAACAAAGAGTCGGGCTTCGATGACTCAGACTCAGCTCGAGGCCCGGCTCAAGACCGAACAGGAAAAATATACTGTATGTACATGGATAAGGAAAATCCCGAGACTCAAGGGTGAATACATCTGCAGAACTTTGCAGAACATTGACATTGATAAGCATAATCATAACGCATTGAACAACTGTCTTGTTTGTCAATGTCTCAGAATTTGCTTGTTTCATATTTGAAATTACAGTAGCTAATGGTGTGTTGACTGACTGTGCTAGTTGAAACAGCTTTCAGCAGAGTGACATCCTCAAGACGATGGAAATGGTGATGTTCTGGAAATGCAGTGGAAAAAAAAAACTAAAGCCTAGAGTCTTCAAACGGTGGGGGAGATCAGGTAGGGTTATGTAGGTTGTTTACGGCATTAATTTCATCAGCTTTGGCACTGCTGCATTGCAATTTGCAATTACAAGGCTATTGTTATGAACTTGCTCAATGCTGACTCAACCATAAAACAGGTTCAGGGAAGCTAATAAGATGTTGCATTGGGATGATTATGCAACATGACAATATACTTTTGTGGGGTGATTCAGCACTAAACTGCAATAACTGTTTTGAACCTGATCCAATATATTTCTGCTGAAATGCGAAGTTATAATAGGGACTGGGACACAGGGACTCGGGCTCGAAGGTTGAGGGCTCAGTCTCCAACAGTGAGGACTTGGTCTTGGATATACGTTTATCAACACGAACCGGATTTGTCGGACAACATGTCAGCATATATTGCTCTAGCCACCTCAGCCTATTTCCTATTCAATCTAAGACTGTATCCTGACAGGACCCCAATTAGCAAAGATATTACTGATCAGAAGAACCAGCACTCTGACTACCCTGCAGTTAGGCTGTCAACATCTTCATGCAGGTTGTTCTCATGTTCCTCGGAGTTCCCCAATCCAGCTGCTCATGATTCAGAAGATCGAACCATTCAGTTCTAGATCTGTTTCATTCCGACTATGGCCACGCCCACAGCCTTTTCCTTTGTTTTGGGGCAAAATCATTTTCTGATGCCTCAATGGGCAGCTGCAGATAGGATTATGAAGTGACTATTAAATACGACAGCTATATATAAAGAAAAACATAATGCGTCAACCTGACCGACATTCATACAATTTTCCGTCAGAGACAGAGGCCTTTGTTGTTTGTACCAGATTGTACTGAATTTTCATCACTGTCAGCACCAAAATCATACAGGCAGTCTCGGTGGTCAGACATCTTGGTATTTTTCATTCACCAAATCATTTATCTTATGCAAGTATGTGATGTACAGTACCATATAAGACAGCTGGAGCAGCTTAGCAAGATCTTGAAGCTTCCAAGAAGCTTATCCATGCCGCCATCTTGAGTCGACTCAACAATGGAAATTCCTCACTGTTGGGGATTTCTGCTAACTAATAATCTTGGCTGCAGAGAATTCAGAACAATGCGCTCGTGTAGTCTGCAGGGTCAAGTACAACTATTTTGCCTATTTTAGGAGAGCTGCATTGGTTAGCTCTTCCCAGCATATCAGCTATGTGAGTATTATTGTTGCCTTTTGTGCTAGCAGAAGTGGTACTCCAGGTTATCTGCATGAATAACTGCACAGAGTGAGGCAACACAGACCTGCCCACTCCCACCTCCAACAACAACTTCAGCTCCAAGGTCTCAAGCGAGAACATATGGTGATCCTAAGCTCTGTTTATTATGTTCCTCACTTTTGGAACTCCCCATCAAGGTGGGACTTCTTGACTCTGTCAATCTCTTCAGACGACATCTGAAAAACTTTCTGTTTTTCTCAGTTTCATGATTGCTCGGCACTTTCTATATCCATGAAGCGCACTGAACAACCCAATCGTTGGATTTGTGCTATATATTAAAGACCAATTATTATTCTCAGAGTATGGCCTTCTCTTCTTGAATAATGACGGAAATTCCCCGAGGCAGAGGTGTTTGTTGTGTTGTAAACTTCCACTTTGATTCCCTATCTAAATACAGCATTGAAAAACACACAAAGTTAATCAGACAGATTCCAAATCTTGAGCCTCTGGCATGCAAGAAGA
The DNA here is from genome assembly GCA_026419785.1 of Sclerodactyla briareus. Taxonomy (NCBI): domain Eukaryota; kingdom Metazoa; phylum Echinodermata; class Holothuroidea; order Dendrochirotida; family Sclerodactylidae; genus Sclerodactyla; species Sclerodactyla briareus. The sequence continues at coordinate 245,171 of JAODTK010005546.1, read as the reverse complement.
CGTGAAGCAAGTGAAATGTCAAAATATTCCCATAAAATTAATGTCGGTATAATATAATCCTGAGGAGAGGGCAGAACCTATGGTCGGTTGGCTTGTCTAATCCTCAAATTATCATCGAGCTCAATTATTATGCAATATTCCTTATATTGGTATAACAATGAGATGTAAGCACACACATTATTTAGCAGCAACATTTATTGAAGATGCTCTCTATCTACATGGATCATCATAAATACTGATATCAACTATTTCACAATAGTAATTCATACTTTATTTATAACACGATTTACTATTAAACGTATTCTAATTATTCATACAATATAGTAAAAATGCATTGATAATAATTCTAAAAGTCATAAAATATATTCGCGAATGAAGTCCTGCAATTAAAAATAAATCATTCTGGAAACGGTATGGGATCCTTTCGGATAGTGGAATTATGCAGATTTTTTTTAACAACTATCAGAATGCTTCTTAACAAAAATCACTCCATTTTCATTTCATGGAAGATGTGACCGGCTTCTACCTCTAGCTGAGATATAAAAAAGAAAGAAAATATTGGTAATTGTTGACAGATATATATAGAGATTACTACACTTACTCCAATACTAGTAAACTAACTTGTTCACAACTACAATATTAATATCATGACCATAATATGAAACTACTCTTCCACTGATGTGGGTGAATTTCTAGAATGAATAGAATGAGTCTTTCTCAAAACTAGATGAAAGGCACCTAATTGATGAATGAAAGCATAGCGATATTATATAAAGAGATGAAGGTGGTTAATAACATTCAGGAGTTCGAACCCTCCTTGTTGGAAATAACATGAAAAAACAAATAAAGACATAGTTGGGGGGATAAATGGTAAGTTACAAATATACATCTATTCATTAGGTTATAGCAGTGCACGCATGATTAGGACGGATTATCGATGGACGGATAATAAATCGAAATAAGAATAAATTTGCAGTACGCAATGGCTTTTTGATGGCTTTGATATACATGTACACAGAGCAGATTAATTCTCATTTGTATTACAGAGAGATGAACTTGAAGTTGTAACAGGTCGCTAAAATGTATGACCAAAACTCGATATATTCTTTGACTCAAATCGAATCACGCTCTTCACTGACAGCCGAGTCACTGAACTCAATACGACACTGTTAAACTGCAAAGATGGAATGAACATGATTAATTTTGCCATAAAACTATGAATTATTGAGGAAAGGATTGCCTTCTAGAAGGATGCCTGAATTGAAGTTCACAACAAGTACCCCTTTGTTCCTATAGTGTGTATTTAGTTTAGTTTAGTGAATAAGGGTCAGGAAGGACTAATCCTCATAAAACGACCCCGAAGCCACAACATCCAAGGAAAGAAAATGAAACCAAACTCGAACTAAATAATACGCCCGGATTCCTGAAAAATACAATCAGACTGTTCTTGACGCAATTCACACCCTTAGAGGCAAAAGAAACATTTTCAGGATGACAATTCAACTCATTGATCACTATCTGGCGGGAAGAAATATTACGAATGTCCTTCTGCAGCGCTTCCACGAAAGCTTGAGACAGGGACCTCATTTGCAGTAACATTGGAAAATTCAAAGAAGTAGTGGAAGGACAGGCCATCGAGTCCATGGACAAATTTGAAATCTGCTCAAGTCACCCCGAATTAGCCTCTCAGCTCATGGTAGTTAGACCGAGACGCCTTAATCTTTCGTCGTAAGGGATAAATTTTCAGACAGTGACAGTGAATCATTCTAGTGACCCTACGCTGAACCGTTGTTCTCAATTACCTGCTTGTCTGTTTGCAAAGTAGGGATTCCACACTGTACAGAATACTCTAGTTGCGTCTCACAAGTTTGCTTTAAAGCCTGACACAATAATCCCCCATATCAGGGAAAGAAAGTGACGTCTAATCAAGCCAAGAATCCATACCTCTTCTAGCAGCTTCGGCACACTGCTTGGAAGGTTTCAAAGAAGAATCAAAACAACCCCAAGATCTTTTTCTGAAATCACCTCCTGAATATTTCGGCCATTCAACTTGAAGGAAGCGTAGCGATGGAAAACCAACATGCATAACTTTGCACTTGTCGACATTGAAAAACATTTGCCCAAACGGAAGACCATTGGAAATTATATCCAGATCCATGTGAACATGCCAGATAAACCGACACCGACCTCCGTACAACTTAGTATCGTCTGCGAACGTCTTAACCCTGGAATGAACCGAATCTTCAAGTTCGTCAATATACTCCAGAAACAGGAGCGCCAAGAACCGATCCTTGGGGAACACACTAGGACCTTTTGCCAAGAAGACGACCGCCATTAATGACAAACTCGTTGTTCCCGATTATGAAGGTAGAGCTAGGATTCTACCAGTTCATCTGGGCGTGCCATGCTGATTGAAAAACTGGGTGGTAATTGTGACACAACACAACATTTTCCACAGAACGGCACTGGTTTTTGAATTGGTGAACGATGAATACCCTAACCCAGGACTTGCACCACCCCCACTTGCACAGCTGGCATCTGGCAATAAAAAACTATGAATGGCCACCACATCACTTATCTCAATTTGCCAGATGTTTCGTCTAGCTGGAGCTTTTGTCGTTTTTTATATCGAAAAGCTCCAACTAGACAATAAGTCTGGCAAAATAAGGAGAGCAGGAGAACACCAGTAACCCAAGAAAATCCATTATATGTTGGATAGATATAGTGTGCGCCTGCCTCCCCAAAATCCAAGGTTAACCCAAGGACCTGGCTAGGAAACTGGCTCCCAGGAGAGGATTAAATCATTCAGTCAGGTCCATGGAGGCTATACCTGACAAGTTAACCTCATCTCTACTAATCAGAAAAAAAGTTCATGCCTGCTGCTGGACAACATACTCAGTCACACATATCACAGACCGGAATGAAGGCTTGCAGCAGACCTGACTAGGTAATAATAATAATGTACAAATTCTTATATAGCGCTTTACCACCAAAGTGGTCAAAGCGCTTTACAGATATTATCCCGATCATAGGAACCATCACGCACTCCGACAATCCCGGAGAATAGGAAAGCGGGGGCAGCTAACCAAAAAAAATTCCCCCAGCGCCAATTGTGTTCTGGACCCTTCAAACAGTACCCATTTGTACACCTGGGTGAAGAGAAGCAAGTGGGATAAAAGTACCTTGCTCAAGGGTACAACGTGGCAGACTCGAACCCACAACCTCTGGCTTACAAGCTCGATGCCTTAACCAATTAGGCAACCACGCTAAAAAAAGTAACCTAGACTCTCTCGAGGAGAGAGGTTTGTCATGTCGTTGTCAGGTTACTGTCAGGTGGGTACAGTTTGAGTCATACCTCCGCTGCCTGACTGGCCAACTGAGCTTTACTGATCTGGGGAGAATGTGACCAATGTAAAACATCTGATACCACATATCAAAAACCAAAACAATGGTGTACCATAAAAACTAACAAACAATATTTTATACATGATGAGCACTAGACAAGTAAAGAAGCTATCCTGATGTGTTTGTGAAGAATCAAGGTTTTGAAATCAGATAAGGTTAAAATACTTTGCTATCTAACATGAAGTAATTATATTGTAGTAATGAATTGAATATTAATTATAACATTTAATTTTGCCTATCACGTTTCTCCACTTTGTTAAAATGAGCTGTTTAGATGTTCATAAGCAATATAATAAGTAGGGAGAGTGTATTGTCATTCACTGTTCACTGTTAATGGTTATCAATGATATGACTTCCTTTATGGTATGAATAATTCAGAACATGAATCAAGAGAAAACTTCCCAACATTGGAAATAAGGAACAGTTCCTTTAAGACTAGTAATGTGATGGTGCATGTATTCGCTCCAATCGCCTTGCAGTAACATCAATATCACATATTTTATATGTAGTGTCTAGCTTCCAACTGTAGTTCCTACAGCGCTTTACCCAGTTAGATTTTTCAAAGTGATCTAATGAAAGGTAAATTACAATTTACAGATGGGCCTCCACTAGTTGACACAGCAGCCACATTTCATCTATTGGTACACTTTTCGAACAGGCATCATCACTTCTTCACTACCTGGCAAAAAACAATGACAAATTCAAATAATGCAAAACGAAAAACAACTCAATGCTATTCTATAGGATGATAGTTATTGTCACTATGAGTCAATACAGCAATAATTCTGATGTACCGTGGTATGTACAGCCAGGTGTTGCGAGGGAATATTACCTCCTCAATTCTTCTTTAAAAATCATCTGAATCATTTCTTCGATTTCAGAGTAATCCTCAACCACCATTTCTTCTGATTTTGTCCGTGGGTTGGTGAAAAAAATCAGGGGGTACAGGGACAAACCTGGACCTAGGCCTGATTTGTTTGGTAGTTAATTTATCTAACGATGGGTTTGTGGCCCCAAACTTGGCATTTGCTTCTTTCATTTGAACAAAGCATGCTGCATGTGAATGTGTGGGAAAAGACAGAATGTTCAGCCTTTGGCACCTGACGTGGGGGGAGGTAGACTCGGATGCCTCGTTCTTGCGTTCCTCCAGCATCTTGGCCAAGGAGTCCATATCGGGGGCAGCAGACGCGCTCGAGGCCTGCCCCTTCTGCCGCCTCCGCTCGGCCCGCTTCTCCTTCAGGAGGCGTTCACGGTCCTTTGCCTTCAGGATACGGGCCACTGACTTCTGCCGCACCAGGGGGTTCGGGGTTGCTGGTTTGGAATCGCCACTGCTAATGGAAGAAGCTGCTTCATCACTGTCAGGTTGCAGGGCCTGATAACGAATGAACAAAAAGAAATGAATCAGCCAGTTATAAGACCAGGTTCAGTGTGTTCGACCTTTCTCATCCATCTTTCTTGTCAGCTCGTACAAAGCCTACAATGTTACTCTCCACAATATTGGGCTATTACGTGGTGCATTTTGGAAACATTCAGTTTCAGACAGCTGAGTTTTGGTCACAGCAGTGTTCAATAGGCAATGTCTTTGATATCAAATAGTAAAAGCACAGAAGTGGTCAATATTATTGTCAGACTTTGATGCTCTCATTACCTGTTGACTGTGGAGTGTTAAAAGGTTTGGATAACTTCAAATTTACCCTCAAATCATCAGGTGATTAATTGAAATATCTGGAAGTCACATGTGAAACATATCGTTGAGTCCCGCTAATTTTCTTACAAGATTTTACTCTTGGATTAACATACCATGATCAAGTAACAATTTGAAATTTTCAGAATACATGGCTTGAGGGTCTCTTTGGGGCTAATGCACCAAATTTCACTCTTGTCCAGTGAGGTCCAGATCAAGGCCCAAGATCTGTGCCAGAGTGAAAAAGCCGTAGATTAAGAGTGTTAGCTTACGGCTTTCTCCCCTGACTTGTAGAGTGCTTGCTCTTTCATGAAGCTGTAGATTAAGAGTGTGAGCTTACGGCTTTCTCCCCTGACTTGTAGAGTGCTTGCTCTCTCATGAAGCTGTAGGGTAAGAGTGTAGCTTACGGCTTTCTCCCCTGACTTGTAGAGTGCTTGCTCTTTCATGAAGCTGTAGATTAGGAGTGTTAGCTTACGGCCTTCTCCCCTGACTTGTAAAGTGCTTGCTCCCTCAAGAAGCTGTAGGGTAAGAGTGTTAGCTTACAACTTTCTCCCATGACTTGTAGAGTGCTTGCTTCTCTCATGAAGCTGTAGATTAAGAGTGTTAGCTTACGGCCTTCTCCCCTGACTTGTAGAGTGCTTGCTCCCTCAAGAAGCTGTAGGGTAAGAGTGTTAGCTTACAACTTTCTCCCATGACTTGTAGAGTGCTTGCTCTCTCATGAAGCTGTAGGGTAAGAGTGTTAGCTTACGGCCTTCTCCCCTGACTTGTAGAGTGCTTGCTCTCTCATGAAGCTGTAGATTAAGAGTGTTAGCTTACGGCTTCTCCCCTGACTTGTAAGTGCTTGCTCTCTCATGAAGCTGTAGGGTAAGAGTGTTAGCTTACGGCCTTCTCCCCTGACTTGTAGAGTGCTTGCTCTCTCATGAAGCTGTAGATTAGGAGTGTTAGCTTACGGCTTTCTCCCCTGACTTGTAGAGTGCTTGCTCCCTCAAGAAGCTGTAGGGTAAGAGTGTTAGCTTACAACTTTCTCCCATGACTTGTAGAGTGCTTGCTCTCTCATGAAGCTGTAGATTAAGAGTGTTAGCTTACGGCCTTCTCCCCTGACTTGTAGAGTGCTTGCTCCCTCAAGAAGCTGTAGGGTAAGAGTGTTAGCTTACGGCTTTCTCCCCTGTCTTGTAGAGTGCTTGCTCGCTCATGAAGCTGTAGATTAAGAGTGTTAGCTTACGGCCTTCTCCCCTGACTTGTAGAGTGCTTGCTCTCTCATGAAGCTGTAGCTTAAGAGTGTTAGCTACGGCTTTCTCCCCTGACTTTTTGAGTGCTTGCTCTCTCATGAAGCTAAAGATTAGGAGTGTTTGCTTACGGCCTTCTCCCCTGACTTGTAGAGTGCTTGCTCCTCTCATGAAGCTGTAGATTAAGACTGTTAGCTTATGGCTTTCTCCCCTGACTTGTAGAGTGCTTGCTCGCTCATGAAGCTGTAGATTAAGAGTGTTAGCTTACGGCTTTCTCCCCTGACTTGTAGGTGCTTGCTCTCTCATGACGCTGTAGATTAAGAGTGTTAGCTTACGGCTTCTCCCCTGACTTGTAGAGTGCTTGCTCCCTCATGAAGCTGTAGGGTAAGAGTGTTAGCTTACAACTTTCTCCCATGACTTGTAGAGTGCTTGCTCTCCTCATGAAGCTGTAGATTAAGAGTGTTAGCTTACGGCTTTCTCCCCTGACTTGTAGAGTGCTTGCTCTCTCATGAAGCTGTAGGGTAAGAGTGTTAGCTTACGGCTTTCTCCCCTGAATTTTTGAGTGCTTGCTCTCTCATGACGCTGTAGATTAAGAGTGTTAGCTTATGGCTTTCTCCCCTGACTTGTAGAGTGCTTGCTCCTCTCATGAAGCTGTAGATTAAGAGTGTTAGCTTATTTATGGACTTTCTTTCTCCCCTTTCCTCCCCTGACTTGTAGAGTGCCTGCTCTCTCATGAAGCTGTAGATTAAGAGTGTTAGCTTACGGCGTTCTCCCCTGACTTGTAGAGTGCTTGCTCTCTCATGAAGTTCTCCTGCATCTTCTCAGCAGCCCTGGCCATCTTCTCATCCTCAGTGAGAGCAGAGGCTGCATCCTTCTCATCATCTAAGACGTCAATGAAGGCTTTTTGTACGGTTCTGTCGTCGGAGCATGGTCTGTGTTCGCTCGAATTTGACCTTACGAACTCTCTCCTGGACCATTGTCATCTGCTTCTGACGCTCCTCCTGTTATATATGACAAGGGTAAAAAAAATCAATATATAGGATAGAAAGAATGATATGAATTATGGGGCATTCCCCACAGTCAACTTGTTTACTTACCCGATAGGACGCAACAATAAACATTTAGTACTGAGATATGCAAGATATGAGCAATTTTTCTGAAGGCAATAAACTGGAGTTATTTCATACTGCGGATTATAACAGACATACAATTGCCCTCAGCTTCTATAGGAGGGGACTAAATGGAGAGGAACTGTAATGTTATTGGAATCATTGAGTCTATCGGTGTGGATGGTCAATTTTACATTGTCCAACTCTTTGAAATGTTAGCAGCCAGTTTGTTGGTTTCATGCATAGCTGAGATTGACATGTTACCATCAGGAGGACAAAGCTGCATAAACAATGTTTTATTGGTGCCATGGAAGACAATAAAGACACAATTGTTAGTACTTTCACATGTATTTACCACATAACTGGTTCATATTCATCATAGGAGGCAACAAAATCTGGTCTCATTATACATCAAAGAATCTCTCTGAATTTGAGATGCTAGAATAGGCACAGAGTTCCCCTGCCAGTCATAAGAAGAGAGGATTTGAGTCTGTTTTCACCCCCAAAACACTTTGTGGATACAATGTATTTGTTTGACGGCTGACTTCGGAAAAATCCGGGATGAAATTACCTCAGAACCATGAAAGAGAAATGAGTATGTTAAGCTATCAATCTCCAACACTAGCAGTGGAACTATCAGAGAAGTAGGGTACAAGAGTTAATTTCAAGCTCAGAATCGCCACCAAACCTGCCTTAGTTATGCTCTATTTAGAAAAAAAATACGAGGGTGCCGAGGTTGTTCGTTGCACTTAAGACCCGATGATGATGTCATCGTGGGGCTCAAAACCCCTCGTCTTTGGCTCAGGTTTTGCCTCTACAATGACGTCTTCAGAGGTGTTAAATGCAACAAAAGACCGAGGCACCCTCGTTTTTATCGACATTCATAAATACAACTCGAAAAAGTATAAAAAGAACTCGAAAAAATTACTTTCACATCAATTTTCTGTTGTTCAATAAACATTATCCTAAATCGGGGTCAGTGACATCATAATGACAAATCATATAGTCAGAGTAACATAAAAAGAATCAGAGGTTAGAGTGTCTAGGCATAGTTACACAACATACAGTGTAATCCAATGCATGCTGTTTCTTCACTGTTTATGCTTGCGCTAAACTTAGAACTGAACTATGTACTCGACTCTATCAAGAAACTTGAACCCAACGTGCAGCTTGATCACAATTTAGAAGACACCAATCAATGTTACACCGAAATGCAGTTAGACAATCTTTCAGTTGGATATCCAAGACATAACAGGTAACCTCTGCTGGATGAAGGTGATGTATTTTTCATGATTTCTGACGTTTACTCATCTCGAAACTGACGAGTTGTGTAGCCTAACTTTTGTAACGTTGAGATGTACGTGTATCGTCTACGCAGGTCCGGTGACCCAGCAAACATTAGTTGTATTTCGAAAGCTACATGATACAGTTTGAGAGATAGTTGCTATGCCGCGACCTATTGTTTCATTATCTGGATTAATAATTTTGAGTTAGCTGCGTAGTATTCGTGTTTTAGACCTGAAATTCGGAGAGATGAGTGTTACCTAGCCTTAGTGTTGTAGTTGTATTTTGTTAGCCAGGCTAGCTGGGTTGCGTGCTTGCAATTCAAGCAGGCACTGCACACGTACACAGCAGTGTGTAGTATAGTACTATGTAGCAGTTGTTTTGTTACAGTACAGTGTCAGTGTGCACGCTGGCTATGTAGACTGTAATGTATTATTGGAATGATTTTGAGACCACACAATGTGTTACCATAGCAACTATTCAAAACGAAGGCTAAAGAGTTCATTTCGTGAGCTGGCTGGTACATAGTAATTACAGTTACTATGGCTGCTCACCAGCTAAACAATCAGATTCCAGATAATCATAAATTCTCCTCGGGCACGAAATATGCAAAGCACCCTACCCTCCATTTGAATTGATACTGGTCTCGATTAAACTCTTTGGCCAATCAAATTGCAGGAAACCAATGAAGGTATTATGAAGTAACTGTTAAACATGTTCTAGGACATCATAGTTGAACCATAGTACTAACTAGATCAGTAAATAAGAAACAAACCTTGAGTGTTAGTTCTAGTTTAGTTTCTGTCTCTCTCCAATACCGATCAGGTTCATGGCAGTGTCCAGCTGCTTGTTCTTGCGGCTCTCAAGACGTTTCTTCAGCTGTAAAATGGAACGGGATCAAAGTTAACTTCTATCCAAAACAAATTGTTAGTTCTGCTGGAAATACCATTAATTAACATCTCTCATTTGTTTCGTTTATAAATGTTGTACATGAAAGTGAAAGTAAATTGAAATGTCTCACAAGGCAAATGCTAGAACTTCCAAATTTGGGGTGTGGGGTTTTGTTATGCCTCTTCTCACCCGAGTTAGTTTGGCGCAAATCTGTTACATGATCTTTGGCCTTTATATTTCTGACATTTCTCTTCTTTCAATCTCCGTTTTTTCCAGTGGCAGCCCTGCCACAACTGCAGAGTAGGCTAAGAATAATGATATAGCAGAAAAGAGGAAACTAGATTTACTATCCTCCACCTGCAAGTGCTAACAGTTCCTTCACAATTCCTATTAACAATTTGAGCTAAAATATACTGCTAGATAGATAGGTGAATTTTCTGCAATTTGAAGTCAACCTGAGTGAGCAAATGTATTCTGCAAGGTAAATATTAGTGTCCAATCAAGAAAAAAGAGAAGTTTGTTGAAAATTGTTCAGTAACAGACCCAGGTTTCAGAATCCATTTTTTCAATACCATAATCATCACAAAATGAAAGAATACCCTTGGAATCATCATGCACTGCCATCAAACTTCTAGCCCCTACATGCACAGCTGGTCATAAAAACAATGACAACCCAGGACCTCCAATGACACTCACAACTTCTAACCCCTACATGTACAGCTGGTCATAAAAACAATGACGACAACCCTGGTCCTCCAATGACACTCACAACTTCTAGCCCCTACATGTACAGCTGGTCAGTAAAAACAATGACAACAACCCTGGTCTTCCAATGACACTCACAACTTCTAACCCCTATATATACAGCTGGTCAGTGAAAACAATGACAACAACCCTGGTCTTCCAATGACACTCACAACTTCTAACCCCTACATGTACAGTTGGTCATAAAAACAATGACGACAACCCTGGTCCTCCAATGACACTCCCAACTTCTAACCCCTACATGTACAGCTGGTCATAAAAACAATGACAACAACCCTGGTCCTCCAATGACACTCACAACTTCTAACCCCTACATGTACAGCTGGTCAGTAAAAACAATGACAACAACCTGGACCTCCAATGACACTCACAACATCTAACCCCTACATGTACAGCTGGTCAGTAAAAACAATGACAACAACCCTGGTCCTCCAATGACACTCACAACATCTAACCCCTACATGTACAGCTGGTCAGTAAAAACAATGACAACAACCTGGACCTCCAATGACACTCACAACTTCTAACCCCTATATGTACAGCTGGTCATAAAAACAATGATAACAACTCTGGACCTCCAATGACACTCACAACTTCTAACCCCTATATGTACAGCTGGTCAGTAAAAACAATGACAACAACCCTGGTCCTCCAATGACACTCACAACTTCTAACCCCTATATGTACAGCTGGTCAGTAAAAACAATGACAACAACCCTGGTCTTCCAATGACACTCACAGCTTCCATATATCGTTCCTGTTCCTTGTCTTTCTTCAGCTGGGCCCGGGTGTGGTCCCTGACGAGGGCGGTGAAGATGGCCTTCTTCTGAGACTCGGACATGTCTACGTCAACCACCGTCTTCTCACGTTGCATTCCTCCAAACGGAGCCTACACAACAGAAGTAGAGTTAGCCCATCATTAAATATTTTGAGCAGTTAACCCGTTCATGGTATAGGGGATAAAGATGGCAAACCTCACCCATAATGTCACTACATTGAAAATATGTGAAAACTCAGTTGTACACATTGGGGTACGGGGATATAGCCAGCTCTCTCTAGTATATAGGAGCAAATATAAGATTCTTCTCTCCACACTTTATAGTCCACTGTACAGAGGCATCACCAAACTCTTTTGTTCTCTTTGGGAGGAAGAGGAGGGGGGGGGGGGGGGAGTGGTGGAGGGGGAATGTTATTTTTCTGCAATTTATCTGCTTTAATCCCTGTGATCGCTTACATACAAAAAACACAGTGCGCTCCCCTACAATGGTTTTATTCGGTGAGGGTTTCCTGACCTTCAATTTATCCCCTGTTGTTGCTGCTTTCTTCCTCTGTTTTTTCCTTTTCTTGCTGTTTTTGTTCTTCCTCTCGCTTCCTTTCTTCTTCCTGCCGTTTCTCGTCGTCGAGACGTCTCTGCTCTCGTCTCGCAGCCAATTTAGCTTGCATCTGTGGGAGGGAGGAGGGAGAGATGGAAAAAGTTTAGCCGATGTCAGGTTATGAGCGTTGAGCTGGAGTTCTGTATGTTCCTATGATTACTTGTTAACTAGTACAGGGTAAGACATGACATGTGAGTAGGAGAAGCATGGATCCACAAATATTAACAAGGCGATCGCCAAAAAGAGTCTCGCTTGGTTGCGCTATCCGGTGGTTTCTATTATTCACTACACTACACACTATACACAACCAACTAGTTCATGCAGACCATCGTCATGTCAAACGAACATCACTAATTTTCACATGAAAATTCCTAAAATAACTGACCAATATTGTTTGACTCTTATTACAAAAGTCCCTTAATTGCTTTTTTCTTCTTCATGCCCCCCTCCCCCCATTCTTCTCTCCATAAATACCCAAATTTGAACAAAGTTTTATCACTCAGTAAACTCACTTCTTTGACCCCAAATGCAACTTGAAATGTTCTAAATCCCTTAGCAGCCCGGGCTTCTTTGCATTTCAAAAAAAAATCCTTCATTATTCTTGCCTTTATTTTCCAAGCAGCCGGACATGCCATCCCCCCCCCCCCCTGCCAGGCAGCAAACACCCTCCCCCCCCCCCGCCTCCCCCACACATCATCAAACTATCCCTACGCAGCAGTTAAGGATTCCCAATATATCTTTAGGAAACTTCCACATTTGTCCCCCGTCCCCAGGCAAGAAGACGAGGGGAAAACTGTTACAGTATATTTGAATGTCTGATCAACCTAATCAAACTGGTTGGGTAAGAGAGGGTTTGCTTGTGGGTAGGTTATAACAGCACAATTGTCAACAATTGTCACAGGAGCTGTGGTTTACTCGTTCCTCAGTGCTATTATATGATGGGATTCAATCAAATTCATGAACATCAACACATCAGAAAATGTTAACAGACCATACCTACGGAGTTGGGCAGAATTCTTACCAAGTTGGAAATTGGAATGAAATGCAAATTATGCACATACAATGAGCTTATAACAGCAGTAAAATTGTCACTGAAGCTATGGTTTACCGTGTTCTCAGTGCGTCATTCTAACCAAGTTATTATATGATGGAATTCAATTTCCTGAACATCAAACACATCAGATCCAGAAAATGTTAACGGACCATACCTACTTAGTTTTTGGCGAAAATCTTACCGAGTTGAAAATTGGAATATATTATGCAAATTAGGCACAAACAATGACCTTTACTGACCCCAGCTGTACCTTCAAATGATCTGGATCAAGTGGATCACATCTAACAATTTTTTTTTGTGGGAATCCCAACTGAACAATTTCAAAAATTGCATAAAATATACAACTTAAGACACATTGAATGACCCCCCAGTGACCCTGACTTCACTTTTAAATTTCTTGGGAACCATGGTAGACCACATCCACCAAGTTTTGTGAAAATCTGACAAACTTGGAAAATTCGCATAAATTATGCAAATAGAACACTGTAATTAGCATGTTTCAGGCTGAAAATCTAATCAGTTCATCTACCTGTCATCCAGGTCCTACATGCCAAACTACACATCCTGTAGCACATACTCAGGCATGCAACAGGCTCCTGAACAAAAGTAGGAGAAAAAGTAGGTAGAAATATTCGAAAAGTAGGAGGAAAGTAGGACTTTGATCGGAAAAATAGGAGCAAAGTAGGACCTTCGTTGATTCTCAGAAGTAGTTCTCTGTCGATACTCACCAGCAGGATTCATCAACAGAGTCATGTACCTTTTACTCACCAGACCTACCATCCATATATGGAAAAACAAAACAATATATCACACATTTTACTTACTGTTTTCTCATCATTATCACATCATGAGAATGTGAATCGTCACACACTAGGGATCAGATTACCTGAAAACCATACAATTTAACTGCGCATTGCTTGGGTTGAATTTGTAGTAACATGCAGAACACGTCCATTGGTATTCCTCTACAGCCTTCATTTATTCGAAAGGAATTGGACATTACTGGAAGGATCAAGATAATTTTACCACTTTCAAAGCGGACTGTAACCTCACTGACGAAGACTACAACAGAATATGAGTACAGTGGCTGATACCCCCATGCTCAGAAGAGGATCTGCAGGTACCATCTAATGTCACTTTTTTTGTTTTTATGTAGTATATTCAACGACTGTTCATTAGTCATGACATTGTCACACATGCTTCCTCCAAAACAGTACAAGGGGGCAATCCATGGAAATGCAAAATCTCAATGGAAATCTATCTGGATATTTTGTACATTTTTCCCCCACATAACTTTTATTTCGAATCCCCAGATTAATCACAGTGGTTTTCCCCATAAATCCCCAAATTCTGGGTTTTACCTACAAATTTATGCATCAAATTCCGCATTTTCGAATTCCTTTGCCTAATTTTGGAAGAAAAGCCCTTTTATTTATAGTAGGGTTAAAATGTCTACACTGTTCATTCATCATTAGTCCATGACATTGCCAACACATGGCTTCCTTCAGAACATTAAAATATCACAAGTCTAGATTGATCATTATGGACCCTATGCTATAGCAACTACTTAACTAGGTAAAGGTTTGTTAGTAGTCAGCTGCTGAGAAAGACACTGATTCTTGATGGACTCACCCTATTTTCAATACTATCAGTGTCACATCTTAACTATTTTGGTGGTAAAACTCAAGACCCCCAACACATATTCTACAAAATTGTATGGACCAATATGAAAACTACATACACTGCTATAATACAGTATTGGATTTCCTATGATTTTTCTATATGGGTAATCTCTTTAAACCTATGGGTGTACATACCCATACGTACAGCACAACACATGTAACATTAACAATATACCTGAACTCATTTACCGCAGGAACATGAACATGACAGCACAGAGATCTCCTCACTTGCCTCATGACTTTCCTGCGTTTCTCTTCTAAATTCCTTAACCTCTTTCTGACAAGTCTCAAGTTTTTCACTTTTCCACGGCCCGTTCCATTTTTTGTGTGCCAACATCTCGGATAACCTTGGGATGCAGTTTCCTCCCATGTCCTTGTCCCTTCCTTTTCTTTTTGTGAGAAGTTCTTCTCTGTTCCCAGTAGTGATTTTGTTTCTTCTTCTTTCCAGAGCTTTTCTTGTCTCTTGCTTTCGTTCTGGCTTCTGTTTGCCCTGAGTTTCTCTCCTCCTTCTTTTCTCCCAATCTTGCAAGCATACGCCCTACGGGCAGATCTATTAGCCCCATCATTTCGGAACGGGCCAACAGGGTCAAGTCAATCATGGAAACTTCCAGAAAACAAGTGTCCTGATGCAAATCTTTTGACCAATCCGTTCATTGGTCATTGGCCCGATTGTTCTCGACAAAGAGCGCTCAACATCTGCTTACCATGTCAAGACAAGTGAAGCCTTGCCACTACCTTAGAAGTATCACTACAAGCTTTGGATCCAATGATTTGTCTGAGTCACAACCTGTAGCCAGTAATGGTCAATTCAGGTGTACTCTTGTAACTGGATTGTTCCCTGCTTCTTGTACCAATCCTGTGGGAATTCTGGGCCTGGTAGATTTCCTCTCGAGGTCACCACTTGTGGCATCTTATCTGCTGCCCACTTGACTGCCTGGACTCCACTCTCACGCTTCTGTAGATGAGGATGAATCGACTCAAGTCCTTCAGGATCTCTTTTTCTAAGGGCAGATGGGGTGTATGAGGTAGCCCTGTTTGCCTTCTGGTAGAAGTTCCTTCCTCATTTCTCTGATTGGCCCCTTTGTGGGTGCTCTGGTTTCATTTTTCCCTAGAAGATGGTGGGTTCGTGTTGCCTCTCCCCTACAGCCTTGTTATCTGGTAGCTGATTACCTTCGTTTTACCCTCCATAGTTGACAGCTTAGTTCCCCTCTCATTATAAACTACTTGCCTGAGGAAGCGAAGCATGAGACTGTGGACTAAGGCTGACAGGTCTTTAACTTGTCCGTCCTTTGTTCCTGGTGTCAGCCGAACCTGCAATGACTAGCTACTCCTGAGACTTACAATTTGAGTTGCTTATTGCTGGGAAATTTTGTGATTAAACATACTCCAGGATTCTTTTATCAAGCAAACTTTGAAAAAGTAGGATAAAGTAGGAGAAGTAAGGATTTTCAGGAAAAATGTAGAAGGTAGGAGCATGTAAAAAAGTAGGAGAGTTTGAAACAGTAGGAGGCCTGTTGCACGCATGCAATACATTTCTTGCGTAATCTTGCTATCAAGCTTCAACCATAAATTACATAAAAGTAGCTAATTACCCAACTTTGACTTTGCTGCCCAAAATCTAATCAGATCGTGTACACCCAACCCCGGTGCTACCACAGACTTTGTCATAATCGGCCTTCACGGTTTTGTGAGAAAATCCTGCTAACGAGAATTGGTGACCATACACACCCACACACATTTGGCCACTATGCCTGTTCCTGATTTTCCTTCAGGCGAGACAAAAGGGCTGTGGCCAAGGTAACAACTACTTAGCATTGGCGGCAAACTGATTGGGGGGATGATAAGAATAACCAGAGGACAAAAGAGGATGGGACAAGCATTCATGGCAACTTAATAATCCAAGCCCTAATAGTTAATACTCCCAGCCTGGAGTCTATGAGTGAGAGGACTGACATGTTCAACATAGTAAGGGGCTGGGTCAGGAGGATACTAACATGGAGAAATTGCCTGGAACAACCTTGTGGTAAACCACACAGACGCTGTCTAGTATGCCTCAACATGATCTCAAGGACTGGAATCTGAATCTGGAACCATACCAAGCAGGAGAGGGAAGGCTGCCATGAACCATCTTATTGACTGCATGTATAATAATTCGGATGTAACCCGGAGAATGATGTCTAACTGTGTCTCATGTACCCTCCCCCCCGACCACCCCACCCCCCTCCAGACCCCCACTCATTTACCACTAACTGTTATTCATGCGTAACCAATCACCTATTCCTACCAGTGGCGCTGTGTTTTGATTTCTGTTCTTTGGTAGATTCTTCCAGCCTGGCCTGTTGTTTCTCGCATTCTGTAACATCCGCATTACAGCCTGGTCTTCATATTCTTTTCCGCCTGTCTCGCCTTTCGTGCAGCCATTTCCTTTCTGTTTGCTTTCCTGTCCCGCTGTCGTTCCAGCTGAGCCATCATTGCCTGGTAAGATTAGGTGAAGCCATAAGAGGAGACCTGTTTTGGATAATTTCATGTGGGTATCAAAAGACTACCATTGCTGTTTAAGAGGTCAGTTCTATTCACCAGTTCATCAACTTCATGAACAAGGATAAAAGACAGTTCAGTAACAGTATGGATGAACACAACTTTCAACTTCAAAAGTTCTCTATTGATGCTGTTTTCGTGAACCCTGTTCTTGCACCTTCAACACACTTTGATCCTTTGAATAATTGAAATAACGCAGACTGATTCTGGCGTATGACATCACACTACTGTTACAGTACAGTTCAATGTTGGGCAAACCGTCATGATGAACCTCCTGGTTTTGAACTCCTAATTTACTAGAAAAATTGCATCATATTTTAATATGTTCTCATGTAATGTGTCTTGTTTTGATCAAATGAGGAACATAAAGAGGACATGCAATTTGAACTGCATTTTGGAGTTCCTGATGGATCGCATAATCATAAAAAAACCAGGCTGGAAATTATTTCAACTTTTACTATCCCCAGCTACATTATGCAAATACTCCATCTGATTGGTTTGATGACGGCGAGCTCTAGCCATCCAGTATTTTTGCAATAGCATCATTTTTTACAATACCTTGCCGTAACTCAACAATTAATAGTCACTGTTTGCGTGATCAGACTTTTGAGTAGAGCGCTGTCGATGCTCAATCCTTTAGAGTCCACATTTACATGGTGCAGAACCAGCCAGACACAGACTAATAATAATAACTTGTCTGTCCTCGTCCTGTTTATTTATTTATCTGAATTTTTAATCTTTTACTGTTTATATTCCTGTAAAATTCCTACAATACAGCTGTCATCTCCCATATATAATCCAATACCTGTTGTCCTTTTTCTTAGCTGGCATACTGCTTCTCTAGGCTGCTACAGCTGCATCCGGATCATATCCCCACCCCACCAAGCTGCTTCCTCTTAGCTCTCTCATCGGAGATTAAACCTATCAAATATCATAACATCAGGAGGCAGTGACTATCAACTGAACATGAGAGCTTTCAGTCAGGCTCAAATTACGTCACTCTTATTAAATCCTGTGATCTAATAGAGAAATGATTGGGGATGGCCCAGAAAAACTGAAATCCTCACCAGCAAGAAACCTCAATTGCATACTCTAGTCGGCTTGTATTTTTCTAACTTCAACTGTGGGTTTTGCAACATGCTAGTGAGTTACCAGTTACAACCTAGTATAATTAGCATGCTTACTGGTTTCACAATGCGTACTACCATCAGTATTTCTTACAGTCTTCACACTGTGTAACTATGTAATCCCGTTAAATCAAGCACATACCACCAGGTTTTATTCTACCAACCCTCCAGAGGATGCCAGCACAGCAGAGAAATTGATCACATGTGGTCTAGCTTGACAGTCAATTAGCACTCATGACAATAGGGACACTGCTGTATGTGTATGTGCGACTGTCTTTGGCCCCACCCATCACCTGGGTCATGGCAGAATTCATCCTTTACCAGAGAAGAGATAAGATTTACATGCCGCAGCAGTGCGTTCATGTTGGGGCAATAGGCTTAAGCTCCCCTACCCCTCTATGTGTTCTGAATTAGGTATTTATTGGTTTGTGGGTTTCTAAGCGGTATCCTGCACTCATGTATGCATCCCTCGTTAGAAAGGCCAACGTTTCTTGACCTGCTATATGTATGTACGAGGCTTAGGCCATGTTAGCAGAAGATAATCCAGCCCAGTGTATTTCATGACCATACACTCCTGAATCATCATACCTTTAACCAATGCCTCTTCCTTCTCTTTTTCCAGCTCAGCCTCCAGAGCAGCTAGCTTTGATTCTCCCTCCTCTACTTCAGCACTATCCTCGTCTATGCTCTTCTCCAGTTCTGCTCCGCTGAAGAGAGAGGCAGCGAGGTTGTCCAACCATCCCTCCCGCCGAGCTCGTCTCTGACTCTCCTTCAACTGGACCAGGAACTCATTGCCCTGTATGGGAGAGCAAAGGATCAATTAGGAACTCATTGCCCTGTATTTAGGAACTCATTGCCCTGTATGGAGAGCAAGGGATCAATTAGGAACTCATTGTCCTGTATGGAGAGCAAGGGATCAATTAGGAACTCATTGTCCTGTATGGAGAGCAAAGGATCAATTAGGAACTCATTGTCCTGTATGGAGAGCAAAGGATCAATTAGGAACTCATTGTCCTGTATGGAGAGCAAAGGATCAATTAGGAACTCATTGCCCTGTATGGAGAGCAAGGGATCAATTAGGAACTCATTGCCCTGTATGGAGAGCAAGCAATCAATTAGGAACTCATTGCCCTGTATGGAGAGCAAGGAGCAATCAGGAACTCATCGCCCTGTATGGAGAGCAAAGGAGCATCAGGAACTCATTGCCTGTATGGAGAGCAAAAGAGGAATCAGGAACTCATCGCCTGTATGGAGAGCAAAAGAGGAATCAGGAACTCATTGCCCTGTATGGGGGAGCAAAGGAGCAATCAGGAACTCATTGCCTGTATGGAGAGCAAAGGAGCAATCAGGAACTCATTGCCCTGTATGGAGAGCAAAGGAGCAATCAGAACTCATTGCCCTGTAGGGGGAGCAAAGGAGCAATCAGGAATCATTGCCCTGTATGGGGGAGCAAGGGAGCAATCAGGAACTCATTGCCCTGTATGGGGGAGCAAAGGAGCAATCAGGAACTCATCGCCCTGTATGGGGGAGCAAAGGAGCAATCAGGAACTCATCGCCCTGTATGGAGAGCAAAAGAGGAATCAGGAACTCATGCCCTGTATGGAGGAGCAAAGAGCAATCAGGAACTCATTGCCCTGTAGGGGGAGCAAAGGAGCATCAGGAACTCATTGCCCTGTATGGGGGAGCAAGGAGCAATCAGGAACTCATTGCCCTGTATGGAGAGCAAAGGAGCAATCAGGAACTCATTGCCCTGTATGAGAGAGCAAAGGAGCAATCAGAACTCATTGCCCTGTATGGAGAGCAAAAGAGGAATCAGGAACTCATTGCCCTGTATGGGGGAGCAAAGGAGCAATCAGGAACTCATTGCCCTGTATGGAGGAGCAAAGGCGCAATCAGGAACTCATTGCCCTGTATGGAGAGCAAGGAGCAATCAGGAACTCATTGCCCTGTATGGGGGAGCAAAGGAGCATCAGGAACTCATTGCCCTGTATGGAGGAGCAAGGAGCAATCAGGAACTCATTGCCCTGTATGGAGGAGCAAAGGAGCAATCAGGAACTCATTGCCCTGTATGGAGAGCAAAGGAGCATCAGGAACTCATTGGCCTGTATGGGGGAGCAAAGGAGCAATCAGGAACTCATTGCCCTGTAGGGGGAGCAAAGGAGCAATCAGAACTCATTGCCCTGTATTTAGGAACTCATTGCCCTGTATGGAGAGCAAAGGATCAATCAGTAGCAGAAACTCTTTCTGAAACCATCTGACCCTCTGTGGATGGACTAGGGTTGTAATATTTGCCCATAATTCCCTCCTGTTGTATGAGGCGACTGAAGCGGGAGAAGGACCCGCCCCATACTATGTTCAGTATTCATTGTGATAGGAGTGCAATGCCTAAATGCATACACTTAAGCATGCACATCTAGTAGATAATATTTTACTCATGGAACTATGGATTCATACCCATGTGTCTAATGTGCATCATACCAATAAAAATGAATCAGAGCAGAAAGGCATTTACACAAGCATAATTATAAAGAACACCCCATTCGAAGTGATCAGGGCTCAATGTTTTGTTTGTTTTGTTGACTTATCGTCAAAGATAACCAAAATTCAAACACGAAAATGATGAGGTGGTCAATAGGCAATGGTGCGCTTTTATCAGGGCATGAGCGCTGATAGCAATGTATATGGTAACATGAGTACTGATGTGATTTAGAACATCCATCTCTAATACCTAAAAAAAAATTAATTTCTAACCAGAAAGCCAAAAGGCTTAGTGATTCCTTGACTCTTTCTGACAACCCATAGCCAGACACAAGGACAAATGGGAGATTGTACCAGCTCATCATGGAAACATTCGGCGTTTGACAAATTTCACATTTTCCCCAACCAACCAATAGGGTTCCCATACTCTGATAAATGCTAACAACACCACTAATTTTCACGAATTTCAGACTTGGCTCTGGTGACGTCAAAACAAGAGCGGGTTCCTGTACTCATCATTACCTCATAAACCATAATAAAACCATAATACAGAATATCCAGCCCAGGTAATCCATATTAGATTAAAATTTGGGGAGAGATCTAAAGTGAAATATTTCGCATTTTGCAAATACTTTTGGCAGAATATCTATCGTGTTTTCTGTGAGTGTTTTTGCAATATTTTGTAATTTCATGTTAATATAGAGGTTTATTTTTAGAAATCACTCCAATATTTATGAGAATCATGTGACCGATAAATCTATACTGCTCATTTTTCAGCGAGGCCGAATGATAACAGTTCCTAACATGAGATTTGTAATGTGCACTTCGATGAGTAAGCACATAAGATGTCTATCGTAGCTGTGTCAAATTCTTTTCGCTCTAATTTATTTCAAAACCAGGTTTTTATTCTCATTTTTCGAGCACTGCATTGTGTGTGATTGGGGGGGCCTAAGGGCATGACTCCTTTTGGTATCCAGTAATTCATTATTTAACTTTTTATGGCAGCGTTCACGTAAATGTTGCAAAAGGATCCAAAGTACTGATGAGCAGATGACGTAGTAGCCAGCACCTAGCAAAAAGAGTATGCCAGATTCCAGCGGCTAGTAGGTGGGTTAACTGCAAACATAAGTGGTAAAAGGTGAGTATCATTTGTGTGAAAAATTGTTCAGATTCTGTTTGTCCTGCAGCATGATAAAAAGTAGAATGGATCACATCTCATATCTTATCTAATGCATGTAGAGTATTATGTAAAAGTTGTTTCACACTCTCACATTACTGGTTT
This sequence comes from Sclerodactyla briareus, assembly GCA_026419785.1. Taxonomy (NCBI): domain Eukaryota; kingdom Metazoa; phylum Echinodermata; class Holothuroidea; order Dendrochirotida; family Sclerodactylidae; genus Sclerodactyla; species Sclerodactyla briareus. The sequence continues at coordinate 223,273 of JAODTK010005546.1, read as the reverse complement.
AGGTATTTTGTCACTAGCTTGAACCCCTTGGATATAGCAGGGGATAGAAACACCACAGTGAAATCAGGACTTATATATACCTTTTCAGCACTGGTTGACAGTATTGTGTTTAGTGCACTGTTTTCAGAGGTCTGCTTTTGTTGTAGGTCAGCAAGTATCTCTATGGCTAGTTCTTCTTGCATGTCACCCTCCGTCAAGGTAGTACCTTTAGCCTTTGTCTTGCGTAGAAGAACTGTCAAGTGGAAATTGAAATCATGTGATTATCAGGTTGGTGTGCAGTCCAAAGCACACTCAATGGAATGGAAGACACCATTCTACAAGGTTCAGCAAGCCAAGTAAGGCTCATCAAAAATCCTCATTGTATTAGTCGTGGATGAGCACCATTGATAACTTGCCTTCTCCTTATGACTGGTGCTCAGATGATATTGAGGCAGGGGGTGTACCCATTCCCAACCTGCTCCCAGGACAGCCATTTCACTTCTCCCTCGGAAAAGATGATCAGTGAACTCCAGACCGACCACTTTTTGGAACCTAGAGTAGAGGAATTTTCATACTAACGTGACTGCTCACAGTCGACGGACGAGACTCATTGCTTATATCCTGGAACAAACCCAGAAACTCATGCATAAATCCACTGCATCACAACAGAACCATAGAGACAAACATTCTGTTCATCGCAACTGCAACTACAGACACCTAGGGCAAAACGTCCTGTGCCTGCTGTATTAAAACTTGCAATGTCTGCTTGCAACGCATAATTGATACACTCAGCTATTCTTTTCCCCAAACCATCGCACTCATGAGATAGCATACATCCAGACACTGTTGCACTGTTTGTTATAAAGGTTCCCTGGGGTGGGGAAGGGGGGGGGGGTGGTTCTATCAGCTTATCAGCATGCAGTGGGTGGAGCCCTACCTCTAGTGAATAGATTAACAATGACATACATGGTAAATAGTAGAAATTCAAACAATACAAATCCTCTCTTTTTGTCATCTCTTAGGACTTTTCTGTCACCTCCAACCTAGCGGTAAGATAGAGTACCTTATCCGACTCATATATCTTTTCACAACTGCAAACACAAAATATTTAACATGTGTGAACTGGATGAGCAGGGGGGGAAAACATTTCAGGAATATATTTACGCCCAATATCCTTAGCGAGAGTATCATCTACTGACATGTTAGCTACAACCAAGGATACCTACACAGAAAGGTTTTACCATCAAATGCATTTCTGAATCACATGTGGATAAACACAATGACTGTTAAACTAGCACAGTTGGAAGGACACATGCACACTTATCCTGGAAGTAATTCCATAAGGATAACAGCAATGTAAATTTTGTAACAGAAAGTTTTCAAATTTTGGATACCTCTTGAACGTTCATTCTGACTCTAGTCTTTGTTGCGTCAGGGTCTGTGCTGTCATAGATACAGCTAAATCTGTTAATCAGCTGAGGAACCTCACAGTATGCCATTCATTGTTTGAATATATCATAAGGCATAGTTTATATTTCCACATCTAACTAATCGTAATGTATTCACTAGCATAATTCTTAGCTCAAATCTGACAAAAGGGGAAGCACCACTGGCAACCCTACTCGAACAACCCCCAGTTATACTGAAGCTAGCAGCCTCTTTGGTTATACTGAAGCTAGCAGGCCTCTATGGTTATACCGAAGCTAGCAGCCTCTATGGTTATACTGAGCTAGCAGCCTCTATGGTATACTGAAGCTAGCAGCCTCTATGGTTATACTGAATACTGAAGCTAGCAGCCTCTATGGTTATACTGAGCTAGCAGCCTCTATGGTTATACTGAAGCTAGCAGCCTCTATGGTTATACTGAAGCTAGCAGCCTCTATGGTTATACTGAATACTGAAGCTAGCAGCCTCTATGGTTATACTGAAGCTAGCAGCCTCTATGGTTATACTGAAGCTAGCAGCCTCTATGGTTATACTGAAGCTAGCAGCCTCTATGGTTATACTGAAGCTAGCAGCCTCTATGGTTATACTGAAGCTAGCAGCCTCTATGGTTTGCTCTAGTTTCCTCGTTACTCCTAGTTCACTCGTAAGATGGCTTTATAGGCCTTCATTTTCTTCAGATGTCACCGATGGCAGTGTTTTATTGGAACACTTGGAAATGATGAGTTGAATGATTATACACAGTATGTACACTAGCTGTACCATCACAAGTAGAGTATATATAATGTATGCCAGGTTTAATTGGATCAGGCTGCTTACTTTCAGCCTTGGTAGCAAGAGCCTTCATAAAAAGAGTGAACTGTTCCTCTTGTTTATTGGCCACATCTTGAAGATATTGCTCCAGCTGTTCACAGTCAGATTCCTGGAAGCAGCGTAGGACAGTACCGACATGGTATCAGCTTTCCATGTATCCCTCTGATACTTCAAGGCTTCTATATCTGATGCTAATTCCTGTAAAAATACATCATATAGTGATATGATCAATGTCATATCGCCAGAATCTCATCATGTTATTCACACTTTGGCATCATCGACACCAAAGGTACAGCCACTTGTCAGAAATTAGGAGGAGAAAGGGAGGGGGGTCTAATGCAGAGATGAGCAACAGTTTGTGAGTGTAAAGGGCTTGGTGTGCATGAAAGCTGGGATGCCCGATCCCCCCTCCCCAATCCCCATCACCACCCCGGATGTGCCCCTGATTGACACAAACAACAATGAACAGCTTTGAATGTGAATAGTAATTTCTCCGTGCTGGGGAAAATTGACCGATCAGTGGCTGCAGATTTGGAACAAAGTCTAATTTCTCTCAATCCATCATCAACATGGGAGCTCGGAATGATTTTGAAGAAAAATTCGCCCTCCCATCATAAAACGGGATGTTAATATGGAGTTGAATTGTGCATCAAATCATGCATATGGGAATGGGGCTTTATATAAACAAAACTTTCACCTGACACAAACGCCTCACCAGTCAGCGGTTCTGAATTGTGCCAGCGCACTGACACTCAAGAGATCTTAAGATGTTTATCTGCTCACGTTGGGAGTATTGGCTCTGCTTTATTGGGTTTCACAACCACCCAGGGGACTAACAGCATGAAGCACTCATCAGCAAGAGATGTCGTCTCTACTGAACACATGGCAGAAATGGCCAAGTATTATTTTATTTGCGCATTGGACGAGGAATCTGATACTGCACACAAAGATGTCTTTGGATGATGATTTTAACAAATCGATCAGTGATCAATGACCCAGACAGAGTTCCGCATGGTCATGAGGACATGACATGCATTCACCTATAACCATAAACAATGATGTAAACAGTGCATTGAATGATGGATTAGAACTATCAGTAAAATAGCTGTGATCAATTAAGCTTGGCTGATGGGTTGGATGTAAGCTGTAACCTATGGGTTGCTTCAGTATGAAATTATATTAACTGCTAACAGCACCAATACACATAGTTTTTTTTCCCATGTTCTAAAGTTCCTCTGTAAATTTATAATTAGTGACCATTAAAGAGATTCAACCAGTCTCCCGAGCCCATACACATCACACATACTGGTCAGACAGGCTCTTTAGATAAGCTGTCATCTTATCATCCTGTCTAGTCTTCTCCAGCAGCTGATGCAGGATCTCTCGTTCAGTCACATGTTTCTTCTCCACCTCCTCTAAGATGGACAGCTGGTAACCCACCATACCTGTCAAGGAGAGATGATGTTCACTATGGTTCACATAGGATGCAATGACGAAAGTCTATTAGATGCTGGCTCAGACTAACTCACCATCCCTGCCAAGGAGAGTATGCGCTACTATGGTTTTCACATAGGGTGCTGGCTCAGACACTTGCACCTATGGTTATTCCCCTTGTTATTTGGATTGTTTCCAACCCCCCCCCCCCCCAGCCCCCCCACCACCACCCACTTTCCCCATGGTGGTTTTTTGTAGGTTATTGTTTTCTTTTGGTTTTGTTAGAAGCAGAAAAAGTTCAAGAAGTCCATTTCCAGGAATTTAGTTCTCCAGAGAGAAAGTATCTTTACTGCTGTGATATTTCAGCAAGGTTGAATGAGAGTTTTCATGAAATGCATCCCTCAATATTTCTAAACAAATGAACACACTGTGGGGCTGGGACATGGAGTAGATCTCTCATGTCATGTTCTTACCCCGCATCCTGATTGACAGAATAAAGTATTAAATGGAGAAATGTGTCCGATAGAGTGACACAAGTCCTCGACGAAAATGAAAATGAGAATGAGGATGTGAAACTGTGAATGCATCTATTCTATCTCGAATTCTGCCATAAACTCCTAGAGTTCCAGTATCAGGGGAGCTGTTTGATCCCTCCAGTTTTATTCGAAAGCTGCAAAAGAAGTTCTGTAGGAATGAGTGAAATTTTTGTGGATATTGATATTAGTGCTTTAACAGAACAGATATGGAGATGAGAAAGACCTTGAAACACAGCCTCCTGACAAAACCATGCTGTGTGCACATTTACAGATTGTCATCCTATTCCATGTAAAATCCACATCAACAAATTACAGATTCAATCATGCCATTTTATGCCAAGAAGCATTGGTAGGCTTGGACAGGTATGATGACAAACACGTACATACATACACACACTGACATACACTGACCTGCCCAGTAGTGGCATGTGCTGCATCCAGCTGCTGATTCTCTATCTCCTCCTTTCTCAACCTCTCCAGTATCTCAGGCTGACTGAGGTCTCCATCTCTCTTCTTTCGCTTTCATCTGAGCTAATCTGTCTCTCCGCCAATTGTCGCTGACGCTCTCGGTCCTTCACAACACTACAACAAAACACAACAGTCAATACATCCGAGTGACTGAAGTACAATTCATCTACATTTTACGAAACCTTCCCATATGGTAGACCTTGTCTGAAACCAAAATTCTACAATTTTTCAGTCCATCAATTAAACATAATCATGAACTATAGTAAAAAAAGAAAAAAAAAACATTTTAAGGCCAGTCAGAGGGATGTAAACAGCTGAATAAACAAGACTGTGATCATAACTTTACCCATGGTAGCATGAACATATAAAGGCTGATATGATGAAACAAAGACCTTGCCATAAAAACCAGTATATACTAGGCCATCATTGAAGCAGAATATCCATTAACTGGATGTGATTGGATTTCTCGTATGTTCCCTAATTTTGCATATGTGTACAGTGCACAGCAGAAATACGAATCAGGTTTGTTAAATTATAAGGTCAATCTTCTGGGTTCATTCCCCAGTTGTTTCAATTTCCTAATATTATTACTATATAACTTTACGAGATTTCTTACCAAGAACAGTTTAATGAAAAATAGTCACAGTAATAACTAAACTTCAATATCATTTGAACTAATAATATGTCAATTACCTTAGCACTCTTGCTTTTTCATGTTCTTGTGGAGACCAAAGAGTGCTGGCCCGCAGCATTGATTTACCCCCTCGTTCAGCATCCGCTGTTCCCTGCGTAGCCTGGCCAGCGCCAGTTGGCATCTCCTCTCTCCTTCCTGTACTGGTCCTCCTGCCGTCTCAGCTGCGCCAGCAGCGCTGCTTTCTCTGCGCAAAGTGGGTGTTCAACTCCTCTAAAATGTTCGGAAAGTAGGCACACGACTAGACTACTGATCCCAAATCGGAGAGGTAAATTTCAATTACATTACAGCCCTATAGTGGGAATGAGATCCTCATAAGATTCTAAATATCAGCATATGTATAAACAATGTTTTGTGCGTTGTTTATAATAATTAATTGCTGCAGAGCATGACAAGGTCTCACATTGAAATCCTCCTTGAATCTCCAGCCATCTCAGGTTGCACTCATCAGTCAAGCTAATGACACCCTTGTCTGTCATCCAGCTTTATACTACTATGCGCCCAAATCAGAAGGTCTTAAAACAATTAAGACTTACTACATTGCTTTACATGATAATCATCAGCACAGCACCTATCTCTACTTTTTTCCAGAATTTTTATGTTTGATATGATAGCCCCTGCCACCCTCCCTGGTTGGCCTGACTTCCCAATGTAGATATCCAAGGGCAACTCTAGCATATCTGGCCTTATGACTGACACAAAGGACACTATATCACAGAATCCACTGGGGCTCACCTTTGGTCCAGCATTCATGACAGATTAATTCAATCACTAATTGTCTGTTTTTGCACTTTTGGTTGTAAAAGCATTCACAAACAGTGCTGTGACTCGGGACAGGGGGATCATCCATGACAGATTCTCTACTTTCAGCTCCCCAGTCTTATACGGTCATGCGGACCCTTACCCCTCCACACCTACTACACTTTATTGTTTCTGACCTTCCTGGGCTTGAATGGCATAGTTCACCTGAACTGATGCGTAGTGTCAAAATTCTGTCCTGGCCTTCTTCCACACTAATTTCTAGACCTATAATTGCAATCTTGTCAAAACTTACTTTCTTTACTGTCTGTCCTCCGATCTCAGCCTTCTTCCTGGTCAGCCACAGCATCGTCCAGTGCTTCATCACTTATATCAAGGCCCTCGGCCTCCCGCTGGGCCCTAATCTGGGCCCTCAGTTCCTCACGCTTGTTCAATCGGTCCTCCTGCCTCTGGCATGTGTCTCCCAGCAGACGAGCCATCTCTGCAAAAACATTAAGCAAACAATGTTTCTTTTGAGAAATACCTTTTGCAAACACTGCAGATCCCAATTTCATCTACCTACAATTTTACCACATTTACTGGTCAGTAGAATGCAATACTATCTGCCTCAATAATGATTCATTATCACTAATTTACCTCGCCTCCCAATTGTCCTCGCTGTTTCCAGAGGGTTTTGTTCCCTGATCCTCGTATGAACTCATTAGTATCCTATCAACAGGCAAGTAATGTGAAATGATATCAACCTTCTCAAGAACTGAGCCCGCCAAGGTGGTTACTTTGTAGTTATTTGAGTTGTGACGTTTCAACACACTAGACCAGTAAATCAATGAACTTGTTCAATGCAATGTTAGGGCCGGTCCCGTACCATACAGAATTGCGAATCCTGAAGAAATTGCGACAGTGCTCAGTCGTGATCAAGTCTCTTTGTTACCTCAAGGGTGATGAAGCTATGGCCTGAAGAAATCACCTAGATGGCCACTTTGGCACCCATGCAAGTTATACCCAACCATTACTCCCCTGTCTCCTGGGTTTTTTGTTCGATGCCGTTGTACTCCATTGCACGCGGTGCTTAGGGCACATCACTTTACTTACTTCAAAATTGCTTACACTATTACCTCTAATGCATTACTTGGCTCTGCAGTATTGATCTAAAGTGTCAGCATGATCATGTCTTGCTGCGGTAAGTTTTGAAATATGCCCACAGCTTTCTCTTCGTGATTGGGTGTGCATTGGAACACTTCACTAGCACCTGTACAATGGCAGAATTTGTAATAGTCCTCACACTTGTACCTCCCAGCTTGCCTAGTACATGCAGATCCCCAATACATGAAAAAATTCCATTATAAGAATTATTTACCTCATATATGGATACATTCGAAATGTAAAGATGGAACTGTGGACGGCTAAATGGACACAGAGTTCACCATAGGCTAAATATGGCTTGTGAGGGTGTTTAATCTGACTGATGTTGCTCATCACCCCAATTAATTCCATGTAAATAGCCCTCACCTTGTTGGGTTTGAGCAATCTTGTCCAATCAGGGGGCTGTTAGCCTCAGCAAACTTGCCCTGCTTCCGGAGCCGTCTCTCTTGTAGCCTGACCTCATTAACTTGGCCTTCGTTCCTGTCCCGTCAGCCCGGCCCACTCCTCTGCACCAACCTGCTTGATGAGTGCCTGAGGAAGTGCGAAGAGAAAAAACAGTTAAATTGTGTTTTTAACAAGTGTATTTCAGAATTATTAGGTGAACTGTACCAGAGAGGAAATTATAGAAGCTGATTTCTCTCATCCTCCGATTGGTGAAAAATTATGTCCAACATCGCAAACAGTTGCAATGGTTGGAGATGTACCAGTAGAACAATAGTAAAACCAAGAACAAAACTAACACATTTTTTGAGGGCCCCCATATGTAACTTTTTTTGCTTGCCCGAAAAAATACAACCACTTTTAGTAGTCCATTAATAGCTGTTGGTGCAGAATTTTACCAACAACATCACTAAGGAAAGAGAGTGGGTCTTTGTGATGAAGACCTCATGATATCAAGACATTGAAATGCAATATAGCAGATTGTTTCTGGTAGTGTACAAAAATTCTGGCTATATGCAACAGAGAGTTTTGAAATTGTAAGAGATTACCCGCATCCTCCCCTTCAGTCCCCACTCAGAGCAAATGGGGGTTGCTGCAGATGCACTTCCCTTTCCCCCTTTCCACCCTCCCCCCTCAGCACTGGGTGCCATACCACAAAACCGCCCCCCCCCAGTCACTGCCATACCAATGGTACAGCCATTATATAACATGTATCATGTTGATGTGATCCAAAATACCTCTAACTGCCAAGCTAAGCTAACCGTTCCCCCCCCACCTCCTCACCTCTGTGAGCAGTTTAACCCTCAGTAACAACAATCATATTTCCCTTCTCCAGGAACGCTTTCACAAGTTTTCTCCTCGTGACACGTCATCATTATGCCTTCGTCCCAGAGGGTGTTATGCCAGTTGTCGCACCAGGCATTACTACTACCTACTACTCCGGGCGATGAACTGGACTTGCTTCAGTTGTTTGAGAGTACCGAAGCCTAGAAAATAAATAAACAAAATATAACCACGAGCTTCAATCTGAAAACATGATAATAAGGAAGAAGCTGTAAACAGTGCCTCGCTGCAGGGGCTCATGACCCGACACTTTGGCCCTAGCAGTAAACCCAACTACGGAGCCAGTGCTTTCCCCTGGACAGGTAATTATACAGCTGAGTGGGGTCCGGGATGCACCAGCAGCCAGAATTAACTGTCCGCGATGAGCGGTAGCTAAGAGTTTGCACACCCAACCAACTTTCGGATTCTTGCGCTACTTTGTTCAGACCGAGTTGATTCTTCCTGCCTAGAGAAAAAACCAACATGCCTCCTCTGGGATTCTGAACCTGAAACCCTTGGGTTTCGAACAACGGAACAGAGAACAAATAGGCAGCAAAGGATAGAATGCAAAAAAGGCCTAGACTATCAAAATAGAGACTAGATTCAAAGTTCTGTAACTGCTGGGAAGCTCAGGTTGAGAGATGATAGCAGAAAAAAGAGAAGAGAAATGTTTGTTTAAATCTGTCCCATTAGGTGGTGTTGTGAGTACTCCCGTCTACCACTGATTGGTATAGATAATGTAGAAGTACCTTAGGCTCAAGGTCTTCCATTAGGATACCATCTTCTTCATCTTGTTTCTGTTGAAGGCTCAATATGACACTGAAACGCTCTCTTCAGAATGTCGGTCCCTCTTCCTGGCGAAGGCATCATGGCGACTCTCCAGCTTCAGGGCTGCGTGCTCTTTGATAAATAACATAAACATAACAATACATATATACTTACATACATAACAAAACATAACAATGTCAATACCAAATTCATGGAGGAATTCCGTCGAAAGTGGCCTGGTTTGACCAATTTTTTTTACTAGGTGCCTATGAGCTCCATTAGACAGCTAAACGGCAGAAGCTTGTATAACAAGTTTAAATCCAACCTATGGCTAGTTGGGAATTTTTCCGGAGCCTATAGCGAGATATCTCAATTGTTACAACCCTTCCTGGTGATAATTAGGGTTCCTAGAACCTGAACACAAAAGGTCACATGTTATGCTAATTCTGAACATGTTATTATAGACATGTTCTCCTAGACTTGTCCCCAGCCTCGTCAGTCTGAGTACATATGACTGATTATACTGAGTATGTCTAAATGTTCATCTTTTTCTTTACTTGGTCCACTGTCTCCTCCACTGCTGTCCTTGTCCCCTAGGAGTAACTTACCATAAGATGCAATATACTTACTCAACCTCTGACACATGACTATGACTTACACTGAGTATGTCTAGATGTTCATCCTCATATATTTGGTTGGTTGCTGTCTATCCACTGCTGTCCTTGTCCCCAAGATGAGACAGTTTCTTCTTATGTCCGTAAATGTACCATAAGTATCACCAATTAATACTCCAACCTCTGAAACATGGGCAGGGACTACACTAAGTATGTCTAAATGTTCATATTCATCCTTTTAAGTTGGTCGCCTGTCTCTCCACTGCGGTCCTTGTCCCTAAAGAGACATTTCTCTCCACTGCTGTACTTATGCCTTGAATTCCGTTTGTTTCATCCTAACGGAGTGACTCCCCTGAGAATTTATGACTATGACTGACACACTGAGTAATTGCAGTTGTTCATCCTTCATCCCCTCTTTAGTTGGTCCGCTGTCCTCAACTGCTGGCCTTGTCCCCTAAGATAACGTTTCTCCACTGCTGTCTTCATTCCTTGAAGTCAGTTTGTTCAGTCTAACGGAGGTGACTCACCCTAGAATGTAATGACTATGACTTACACTGAGTATGTCTAGATGTTCATCGTTGTCACTTCATCCTCTTAGTTGGTCCACACTGGTCTCTCCACTGCTGTCCTTGTCCCCTAAGATGAGACAGTTTCTCCACTGTGTCTTCATTCCTTGAAGCAGTTTGTTCAGTCAAACGGAGGTGACTCACCTGAGAATGTATGGATAGGACTTACACTGAGTATGTCTAGATGTTCATCTTCATCCTCATTTAGTTTTGGTCCGCTGTCTCTCCACTGCTGTCCTGTCCCCATAAGATGAGACAGTTTCTCCACTGCTGTCTTCATTCCTTGAAGGTCCGTTTGTTTCAGTCTAACGGAGGTGACTCACCCTGGAAATGTAGACTATGACTTACACTGAGTATGTCTAGATGTTCATCTTAATCCTTTTTAGTTGGTCCACTGTCTCTCCACTGCGGGCCTTGGCCCCAGATGAGGACAGTTTCTCCACTGCTGTCTTCATTCCTTGAAGTCAGTTTTTTCCGTTCTAACGGAGGTGACTCACCATGAGAATGTATGGACTATGACTTACATGAGTATGTCCTTCGAACAGTTTTTTGCAAATCTTTCTCCCCCCCCCCTCCTCTCTCCCCCCAAGCATCTTAGTTGGTCATGGTCTCTCCCTGCTGTCATTGTCCCCCTAAATGAGACAGTTTCTTCCACTGATGTCTTCATTCCTTGAAGTTCAGTTGTTCAGTCTAACGGAGGTGACTCACCCTGAGAATGTATGACTATGACTGACACTGAGTAGTCTAGATGTTCATATTCACCTCGTTAGTTGGTCCGCTGTCTTCCAATGCTGTCTCTGTTCCTTGAGGTCAGACAGTTTTCTCTGTCTGAGTTCCTCGAGACATCACTTGGCCTGGTCTCTCCTTCTCACTGGACTCCTCATCTGAGAGAATCTGCAGCAAGGCCAGGAACGACTATGACCATGAAGCGGCAAACTATACTGAAGTGAGTTGAAAAAAAAACAGAAAGCCAAAAGCTTAGTGATTCCTGGACTCGTTTCTGACAACCTGTGGTCAGACACAAGAACAAAGGGAGATTGCACCAGCTATTTATGGGCAACATAACAAGTGACAAATTTCCCGTTTATCCCCCCCCCCACCCCAACCAACAATTAGGGTTCCTATACTCTTGATAAGAAAGCTACACAGTGAATTCGAGCTTTCAGACTTTGAACCGATGCGATCAGATGACCTCTGACCTGACCCAAAAATAGGGCTTCATGTTACTCATCGTGGGGAACACATAACGATTATGAGCTTAATCCATCCAGGCAGGGTTAAGTTATCATGTTAACAAATTAAAATTAACATTTTTAAAAAAAATAAAAAAAATGTTCACAAATTTTCCATTTTCCACCAAAATTCACCCCACAACTACACCAAAAACAATTAGGGGTCCCGTGCTCACCCATAAGAAGTTACACAATGGAATTTAACATGATCAGACAACCATTCTGGACTTAGTGTTTTTCAAGGTTTTCAGGACTTTGACCTCTGGTTATGACCTAAGGTGACCATGACCTGACCCAAAACAATAGGGTGGTCATGTAGTCATTCATGGGGAACACACATACAAGTATGAGCTTCATCATCAGGCGGGGTTGAGTTATCGTGTTTACGAGCCAAAATTGGCCAAAATATCCAATTTTTCACAATTTTTCTATTTTTTGAGACCAAAATTCACCATCCCCGGCCTTCACCAAAAACATAGGTTCCTGTGCTCCTCTAAAGCCTACCACTAAATTTCAACCCTGAATGAGACCAACCATTCTGGACTTATCGTGTTTACAATGGTGTTTTCGACTTTGACCTCTGGTGACCCTCGGATGAACTATGAACCACCCCAACACAATAGGGTTTCAATGTACTCATCATGGGGAACACACATACCGCCGTATGAGCTTAATCCATCAGGCAGGTCGAGTTCTCGTGCTTGACAAGCAAAATTGGCCAACATATTGATTTTCCCACAAATTTTCCATTTTCCACCCAAAATTTCACCCCGACCACACCAAACAGCTGGGGTTCCCGTGCTCCCATAAGAAAACTACACACTAAATTTAACATGATCAACCAACCATTCGGACTTTATCATGTTAAAAACAAGGTTTTCAGACTTGACCTCTGGTGACCTCAGATTGCCCCTGACCGGACCCAACAATAGGGTTCAATGTAGCGCATCAATGGAGAACTCACATACCAAGTACGAGCCTTCATATCTTCAGGTGGGTGTCGAGTTATCATTTGTACAAGCCAATTTAGCCAAAATATTGACTTTTCACAATTTGCTATATTTGACAAAAATTCACCCCCAACCTATATAAAAACAATAGGGTTCCTGTATCCCATGAGGAAGCCACACACCAAATTTGCAACCTGATCAGACCAACCATTCTGGACTTATCGGTTTACAGGTTTTCAGACCTAGACCTCTGGTGACCTCCAGATGACTATGACCTGACCCCAGCAAAATCACAAGGGATCAGGTATTCATTATGGGGAACACAACATACCAAAGTTGAGCCGGACCTCTAAGACCTGTCACCCACGACGTGACTGCATAGATCCTCTTCTCGTCAAGGAATAAAAAACTGGAGTAAGATGGTCACAGATAAATTTAATAGTTTAGTTTAGTGAACAAGGGTTAGGAAGGGCAAAATCCTCATAAACGACCCGGAGCCACAAACATCCCAGGAAAAGAAAAATGAACCAAACACTAAATAATTCGTCCCGTGATTCCTGAAAATAAATCAAGACCGTCTTGAGAGCTTCACACTATAGAGAGAAAAACATTTCAGGAAGACAATTACACTCATTGATCACTCTCTGCGAGGAGAACTATTACGAATGTCCAATCTGCAGCGTTGCCACGAAGCTTGAGACAGTGGCCCTTATTTGCAGTAACATTGAAAATTCAAAGAAGTATGAAGTGACAGGCCATCGAAGTCCATGGACATTTGAAAACCTGAATCAAGTCACCCCGAATTCGCCTCAGCTCAATAGAGTTAGACCGAGAAGCCTTAATCTTTCCTCGTTATGGATAAAAAAAATTTTTCAGACAGTCAATCATTCTAGTTGCCCTACGCTGAATGTTTTCAAGAAAAACCTGCTTGGTCTTTTGCAAAGTAGGGATCCAAACTTGTACAGAATATTCAAGATGCGGTCTCACAAGTTGCTTAAACCGCCTTACAAACAAGATCATTATCAAGGAAAACTGAAGTGCCGTCGATAAAGCCCAAAAGAATCCCAATTACCTCTTCAGAAGCTTCTGCACACTGCTTGGGAAGGTTTCAAAGATAGAATCAAAAAAAACCCCAAAATATTTTTGAATTCACCTCCTGAATATTTTGGCCTTGAAACTTGTAAGGAACGGTTGCGATGATGAAAAACAACATGATAAATCTTTGCACTTGTCGGACATTTTTTTTAAAAACATTTGCCAGTCGGAGACCTTTGGGAAATTATATCCAGATCTCTTTGAACAATTTCAGATATCCTTCGAACGACCTTCCCGATACAACTTGGTCCGTCTGCGAACTGCTTAACCCTGGAATGAGCAGAACCTTCAAGATCTTCACTATTAGCGCCAGACCAGAAAGAGTAAAAGGCCCGAAACCCGATCCTGGGGACACCACTAGTGACCTTTTGCCTAGAAGACGACTCCCCCCACCGCCCATTAATGACAACTCGTTGTCCATATATGAGCCACTCACGGAATATACTCAAGGCCATTACCCTGATGCAAAGCTCTCCAACTTGAGAGACGCTCATGAGGAACATTGTAAAAAAGCTTTTGAAAGTCCAGGAAAATTAACTCAACAGCATTGCCAATGTTGACCAGAACAGGTTAACATCTTCCATAAAATGCCAAGAGATGGAGTAAAACACGAAAGATTTTCGGAAACCATGCTGAGAATTCCTAATCAGACTATGCTCATTGAAATCATTAACATTGATCACGAAATTGATTGATTCCAATACCTTGCGACAACACGGTAAGACTGACTGGCCAGTAGTTACAAGGAAGAGACCGTTTTACCTTTCTTGAAAATAGGGAAAACATTGCTCTCCTCCCAATCATCCGGAACAATACCTCTTGCAGAGTCGTATTGAAACTAATAGCTAATGAAACAGAAATCGTCGGCAAAGGTTTAGTAAGAAAGGGAATAAAACTGCCGTCAGGGGGACCGGGAGTTTTATCACTATTGAGCTTCTGCAGTTTCGCTTACTAAAACCAGGCGAGAACACATATTTTACCAATACTATGCGGAGAAACCCCGACAACTAGGTCACCAAAAAATTATTCCAAGTTCTCATGAGTAAAACAGACGAGAAATAAATATGACGAACCTTAGGCCATCTCCTGGCTATCGCGGATTGTACTACCTGAGTCGGAATATCAATCAAAAGAACCACTGCTGTTCCTTGCTTTCTGCTTCCCCCCCACATAAGAGAAAAACTTGAAGAGGATTATCTGATATAGAGGCAATCTGGCTCTCAAAATCAAGTTTAGCACAGAAATAAACGATGAACAAGTTTTGCTGACTTTGAAATGCTCTAGATCAGACACGGAGACAGAAGAACGATAAAGTCGCATAAATGTCGTACGTTTGATGGCCAGGAAAAACTTCCCGATTCATCCAGCAGGCCTCTTGTTCTTACTGCGACATTTCCTCCAAGGAACGTAAACCGTTTAACCTTTTCATGGAAAACCCATTTCCAAAGAGTCAACAGCATTCGTACTTTCTAACAATTACGCCAATCTATTACGCTAAAAAACCTAGAAAAGGCCATCGACGGCCTTCGCGAAACAAGGAACAAGCTCTAGACTCTGTGGGATATTGACGGAACAGACACCTGAAAGCTAAAAATATCGTGATCACTTGCCACCGAGCTTACCCCAAAGCTCTCTAATTATCTACAGATCTGGATCACTGCTCAAACTAAAGCCACAATATGCTGCTTTCGGAGTACATGATGAGAAAGGAAACAATTCCTGCGTGACATTGAAAAAGCCAAATCCATGACTGCCACTAGTCCCATCAGACCAAGACATCGGGATAATTGAAATTCAACCCATATGTTTTTACTCTTCTAGAAAGCTTCGAAAAGGTATGTGGAAAGAAGAGAGTTGTTGTATTCAGAGCTATTTTGGAGAACGGTACACAAACGCAAACTATAAAAGAAGAACTAGGAATACCAGATGAGCTAGACGGGAATCTCACACCAAACAGAGTTGACAAAATTCACACCAATATCGGCCTCAAAACTATTCAAGCTCAGGACCTCACATACAACAAAATCCACACCATGCCATGGGAGTATCGGTCCTATCCTGCCTATATACAACATAACCAGGAAGGGGTGAACTTCGGCTGTGTGGAAAAATGGAAATATCACTGTTCAACCACGGATCTGTAATACCAATGACGTCAGGCTTGCGTTCCTGAATTAAAATCTGCAACTCACAAACTTGTTCCTGATATTTGAACATTAGCACAGAAGAATGACAGCTGGCTAACATATCTATCGCTACTGTTGACCTCGCCAGACCTCCCACTGCGCTGCTTACTATTTACAACCATGCCAGTAACCGTAAGCCTACGGAACACCAGAAAACCCTCGCCCAAATTTAGTCTAACACCCCTTCCACGCAGACATTAACCAACTTCCCTAACAGCGAGGCCCCAGTACCATTAAGATGAGGACCATCCTTAGCGAAAAGATCCCTCGTCCCCAGAGAAACACGAAAAACATCCACAAACTGAAACGCCCTCCTTCAGCGCAATCTATTCTAACCACCTGTTTGAGACCCGCTATAGTCTACAAATCTGCAACACGGCCGTCAAAAAATAGGTGAGAAGGCCGCGCAATCGCGACTTCGACCTAGTGGACTTCAGCCTGCACAGCAGCAGCAGAGTATCGGAAAATCGGGATCTTAGGGAGGACGTCCTGACGTCACCCCGGAGATTATTAGTGCCTATATCGACAACCACCACCTCCTCATCTCCCACGAGCCTATAAACCTCTCACTAATATCTCCACTTGCTCACGGAAGAAAACACGCGTTACGCTTCCGCTTATCTATGCGACTAAATTACCTGTCAACATACCGGACAATCGAAACATCCCCACCAGCAAACACTTACCTTTTACTTATCCCCTCCCCCACAGTACCTTCACTGCCATCCACTCGACTTGAAACCAACGGCTATGACTGCGCCCCTCCTCTGTACTCACACCCGCCCCCATGTCATCCAACTGACCCCCCTGCACTGCCTCCCTTCAACTGCCAGCACACTTAAAACCTTATTCCTAGTGTCAAGGCAGGACCAACCACTACTGCCGGTGTATCGGCGAGCAGCGCCCCTCCTAACTCTCCCAGGACTCTAACGTGCCCCAAGCCTCGCTTCAAGCCTCAGCTAGTAATGGACACTTCTTACATCTATAAATAACCCAAGATAGAAAGTGTACTGTGATGAATTGCAGCATTTACGTTTATATAAACTAGCACTTGTATGAAATGACACACATATTGTAGGCGCCTGTACCAACATAAAAAGCTCACAGCAGCTAAAGTATTTCCGTGATTTGAATGTCCCTGTTTATTGAGGTTCCCTTGATTCTATTGACTTTCAGACGTCATATGAAAAAAAACTGTTCTTTTTCCCATCCTAATTTTTCCACTGCACTCTCAAGACCGTAAAGCGCCATTGAACAACTCTTTTGTTGGAGTTTGCGCTCTATAAGACTAGTTATTATATTATTATTATTTACAGAGAGTATATGGAAGGCACCCCTTTAATGCAGGAGGACCTGAAATTGAAAGAAAAGAAAAAGATGTTTAACATTCATTGTGATGGTCACTTGCTTTTGTGAGGGACACAACCATCACAAAGTGGGAGAGTTAGGATGAATATGGTAGGAAAAATGACATTAGTTGTAATCACAATGTTTGTAAAGATTGCTCCAGCCTTGAAAACCTGTACTACCACCCATAAATGCCACAGATGTGAAAAAGCTTTTATTATCTTCTCCGTATACATTGGACTAATAGACAACAATTTCCATATCTGAGGATATGCCCATTGGCATAATGCATCCAGTTATTGGGAGGAGGGCATGAGCAGTTTGGAAAACGGATTGGTCAATTCAGGTATCCGGCCTACCAACTAGACAATCGAACCTTTCTGATAACTATACCCACCCATTTAACCAGCTGTCTAATTGCCTTCCTCACTGAGAAATTATTCCTTCTCGAATATAACACAGCCACGTAGGTAGCCTACTAATATACCCCTCTCCCTCCCTGGTATTGAATTACCATTCCTTTCTGGGAGAAAGTTGGAGTGGGTTAGTTTTATAGGATTATGTTACAAGCACAACAACTAGCGCACTAGAATCCTAGTGATTGCTGTTTTACAGGACTCTGTTCGTTCCATTCATTTGCATGCTGGTGAAGGCTTTCTATATGTTTTCTTGTTCAAATAGGCGATGCTTAATATGTGATCCTATAATTACCCTAAATACTAGACTGTAAGGGTGTGAGACACAACCTCATGGTATGACAAACCCATTACCCTAGGACATTAGGCCATCTGATACAGGCTTAAGGTGATTGAAACTACTATTACTCCATAAAGATCACATTACCTTGCCCATCTCTCTCTCACTGTTATCATAATTCCATCACTACAACGGCGAACTCTTTCCCCAACCTTGTTCTTGGTTACTAGGAGGTGTAGGGGTGGAGGTACCATTAAACCCATCAATAAGATCATATACCTGGACCATTAAATCCCTCCTTCCTGCTATCATATCTGGTTTGTTTTCTACATGTCAGGAAAGCCAATCAGTCATCAAGGACCCAGGTAATGATTGATTCTGAAGAGCAGTGATGATGGGCTGGCCTTCTGCTCTCGACAGTGACAGATAACACAGAGGTAGGTGGTTTTATTAACCAATCAAAGCCCAACTAAGATGGACACAGAGGAAGGGGTTTAACCAAGCCAAGCACCCAGGGACTGCCATTTTACAGTGGGGAGTTTCATTAGTGACTAGTGAAATCGGATCTGACCACTTATAAAACATGGTGAAGCCGAAGATCATGACCAATGTGAATTCACACAGCTGACAGACAAGACTTATTGCAAATATCCCCAAGACCAAACCTCAGGAAACCCACATGTCCAGCATTGAACAGGGGAACCATGAGTGAAGGGATACCAAGCCTCACCCATCACCAATTGCAAGTACAGTGACCTAGGGAAAAAATGGCCCTGGTGAATCCTGGATCAGTGACTCCATACACCCTGTTGTCTTGTTTTCTTGGGATGAGTATAGGGTAGTGGTGTGGGATAAGGGGGGGGTAACTCTAGGGTCACTTGTTCAACGACCATAACCTCCTTGTTGGATCACTTACTTGGACCATATAAGTGTCCCTCTTCCTGGTACCGTATCTCATCTCTTTGATGGACAGCATTGGTATCCCTCTTTGTTGTTTGTGTCAGCTGGGAGGGGTACAGGGACAGGGGAGCGGTCCTCCTGGGGCGGGGCCTTCCCAGTCTCTTGGCCAGCTCCTGCGCATCTGCTTCTTTCGCTGCTCCAGACGTTCCTTGGCCAGCTTCTCCTGTCTCGTACGATAACCTTAACGCCTGAAAAAAAAAGATTTCGTTGTTTTAAGGAATTACGTAAGATCTCTAGTCAGCAGTACAATGTGGGTCTGCAAATACATTCGATTAGATTGTCTAACAAACTTGCTTCCTCCAATGATTATATTTGTTGTGATTGCCTTTTCCCATCTCTGTAACTACGCAAACCAAAATTTACTGAACAAAGTTGCATAGGACTACTGCAAGTCAAATTAATTTTTCACAGTAAAGTGACTCTAAATGGATAAAAATATTTATTGAATTGAAAAATATTTATTTGAAGTTGCATGAGAATGAGAAGAGGTTTGCATGAGAAGAAATATCTCATCAGAGTCAATTTAGAAGGCAGATTGGATGCACTTACAGTCACACATATAGCGGTGGAGTGGAGCCCAATTTGAAGCCTCTTTTAAGGCACGCCTCACCATGATAGTAATACTATAATTGGCATCACCTGTGACGGACAATTCCCACCCGGACAATTCTCCCTCAACCGAATGTTTTTTTGTGGTCAGAAGTAGTGTGATGGACTAAAGTTAGGGTCACGTTGGGTGGGAATTGTCCAGGTGGGAATTGTACGGGTGGAAATTGTCCGGATGGCAATTGTCCAGGTGGGAATTGTCCGGGAACCGGCATAACAACTGGTATAAATCACAACTTAGAGTAGGTGGCTCACACGTCATCAGCTTTCTGTGCCAGTCCAATCACGAGAGCTGCAGCATCAAAGTTCTCGCTCCTGCCTGGCCTACGCTGATCCGCCTAGCTTGGCAGGCAGCCTGCCTTTTCCTCTCCTGCATCAGGCGCTATCCGGTTCCTCAGATTGAGCATGATAGCAGCTTTCTCCTGCAAACAGAAACACATTATTAATCAAGATCGAGGATGTGCTATTGTACAGAGGGTCTTCTTCCCTGGTTCTTTGATTCAGGAAGTCATATGTATCTCAGTATTGAGTAGAAGGCGGGCGGGTGTGGGTGATTAACAAGCAGAGACTAACAGAAATGGATGGTATGCTATTTTCAGAATGTTCTTAACATTTATCATGCATGGAAGTCCAAGAGCCAAATAGGTGAAAAGGAGCCAGGAAAGTATAATCTAAAAAAAACCTCAACACCAGACACTGAGCCATCCTTTTGCAGTGCCCCAAGATGAGCAGGGAGTGCCCATACGTTGCTGTTGATTTCAGGAAATGTGATTCTTCATTTCATCCCCAGGGGAAAGAACACCGTCAATTACCAACAAATTTTGATAGAATGCTATTCACATCATCATTTGAATTATTTTATGTGTGGTGTATACCTCCACAATACTGTACAATCAATTCTGAAATCATTTTACAAGTATGCCCCACACAGGCCCTGTGAATATTCATTCATGTGTTAAGATTAAAGTTCAGTAAATTGAATGAGTCACTGTGTTGGCTACTAATTTTGGGGGCACTGCAAACTCCTCGCCTATGTAAATTTTTCAAAGGTGGAACACTGTGGACCTCCAGGACCACTCGTACCAGGACTGAACTTGGATTACCGGGGTCAATCTGTGGTCGAGTGCCTCCAGGACATTTTTGGGTCTCTTACTCTTCTTCATCATCTCTTCATCCTCTTCAGCTCCTCAGCGTCCAGAGCAAGAACCTCCTTTGTTGTCATGCCTAGAAGAAAAATAAATGGAATAAACTCACCACCTTGAAGTTCTGTGATTCTAACAATATATTGAACTGAACAGATGTTAGAATATTATTTTTTTACTTGTTTTTATCCAAAACTCATAGTGTGAATTGGCAATTATGGTTCAAGGGGTGAATGAGCTAAATTCCCATTTCTGTATTGTGGCAAAAAACTTTTTCTAACTGAACCTGCTCGGCTCTGTTTCTAGAACTAATAAGCTATTGAAATTGAAAAAATTCTATATTTGAAAATATCTCTGATGCAATGTAAGACATTACTACACAGAACCCTAAAATGTGTAAATAATAGGAAAACTTAGGACAAACAGGGAAAAACAAGAACCCGGAAAAGGTTTGAAAGTTTATTCACAGACGTCCAGAACTCATTGGAAAACCTCAACCAATTTGATCTATTCAAGAATGGAGGTAAAACCTGTTAAAGTTATGTTTAGAGGATACTCTGAAAGTGGGGGTTATATCTTCTTGAACAATGTCTGTATTGTGTGTATCCCTGTTGTATCCAAGCACCTTTGTATATATAGAGTACAAGATTTTTTCTGTGATACGTTGAACTATGGTTTGCTGGACACAATGGCAGGGTCCAGCCTTCCACCACGGGAGATCGGAGTTCGAATCCCCGTTCGGAATCATACCAAAGACTCAATAAATCTCAAATAGGGCAAATTCTTTTTTCCTCCTCTGCAGTTTTCTCTCTCCTCTCCTCCGTGTTTTCCAGGCAGTTCACAAGGAGAGCTTCCATCGCTGCCTGGCTCTTAGCTGCCTCTCCCAGTAGAGCTGCAGCCTCATCAAACCTCCCCTACTTCCTCAGTTGTCTCTCCTTATCCTCAGTTTCATATCTCTCCCTGTATCTCCGCTTCAGAGAGCTTTGTCCATTCAGACTTCCCCATCTGGAGCAAGGTACACACAAGAAAGACAGTGGTTAGTCGCACTCTTAAGAGTAAACTTTGACTTTCCTAAAAAATATTATTAACCTAATACTTGGGTACCTATATAGCGCTTTTCAACTCAAAGATATGCTCAGAGGCTCCACAGGGGACATTGTGGGTGTTGTATTTTAAAGCAAAACTCAGTTTCAACGTACACCTACAATACACAATAAGTGCTTCATAAAATTCTTCAGGATGAAGATAGGCAATATATTAACAGTCCAATATTTTATACAGCTTTCCTCTCAATTTTGCGGTGCTCAAAGTACGGTAATAATGCAACCATAGAAAACCTATCCATGTACAAAATTCTGTAGATTTAGCGGGACTTCAAATCTGTTCCTGTTATGTACATGTTACCACTCAGTATCTGGATAGGAAAATGGTAAGAAGACATGTGGGTATGTAATTAATGCACGGGCAAGGCAAGTCAATTATGGTATTATCAGGAAATCTAGCTCACAACTTCCAATCTCGAGTACCAAGCTTGGTTGACACAAATGAATATCGACATTGTCCAGCCACATCAAAGAATATTTAAAGTGATGATTCACTGAATGGAAACACAATAGTTTTAGCTTCATAAACTGAACCAAAATGAATCAAGCCATGCCCATTACATAAAATCAGTAATGCTGAAGAATTACTACATTAATTAGACTCACAAATTTTTTTTTAAAAATTCATTAAGCCATTAAAATATTTAGATACATCAAAATATAGTAACTTTAATAAGTGTGGGGAAAAACAGTTGCCAAAAGCACCTATTAGATATCCAGTTGCTTAGTTAGCAGGAAGGGCAGGAGGAACCGGTCTCATGGACGAGCCCTGGAACAACTAACCTAAGAAGAAGAACAACAGATCTCAAAGGAATTTCCCTTACATTCCTTAAAGAAACAAGTCAAGACGTTCTTGAAGATCAGTAACACTCTCAGGACTGGAAAAATATACAGAGAGGCTATTCCCTCATTAAAATGGCAAATGCATGAGGAATTATAAAGAGGCTAATACATTAGCTAGAGAAAACTTAAGCGTCAGTCTAAACCGTTCATTAGACTTACAGTTATAGATTACAGCCAGTGTTTATGCATGTGTATTGTGCAAGATCGAAAAGCATCCACCCATGCAATAAGAAATGATGTTACTCACGACCCTTGCAAAACAAATCTTTTGTTTTTAATGAAATTCACACATATTCACTCAAGAAGAATTTGTCTATGAGAGAGGATTGCTTGTAGTGGGTTGGTAGGTGTTGATGATTACTTGGTTGAGAGAGAGAAAGACAACAAAAGTTCTGCTAAATGTTGACTTATTCAACAAAATGAAACAGTGAAATACATGGCATAACTTCCTGGGTTGTCCAAGTGTGATGTATGAGTTATTGCGCACTTGGGATTCTCTCCAATTTCTCTGCATTAATGGACCAAACTCAAAAAGGGAACACGGGATTGAAATGGGGTTGGACCTATAGATACGTTTTTCCATCCTCCTAACGATATAAACCTCTGTTGTATCCAAGCTGAGTAGTTGTCCTTACCCAAGATATTTACAGTTCCTGAGATCACACACCCTGTTCCATGAGTGCTTTAGCCAGTTCTTGATCACAAGGTTCTCATAGTCTTCTGCAGTACATAGCTCCTCCTCAGTGATGGTTTCTTACACTGGGCTAGAGCATCTGCTTTCTCCTATAAAAATTAGGTAAAACATTGAAGGTTTGCTAAATATCAATAACAGTAGCCAAACTAGACATGTGCAGGCGGGTAAACTGCCGATGTGTATAATCACCGCAGAAATGGCCTTCCTGGTGGACTTGTTTGAAGAAAGCACATTCAAATTATGTCCATTTGACTCTGGTTGACTTGAAATGCCCTACCTGTGTTCAAGGACCAACTGTAGTCCGAATTCTCCAAGTTTAGTTGAAATCGGACACCCAAAGTTAGAAAAATCTTGAAGAAAAATGCAAATTTGAACTATGGTGACCGGTGAAATTACCGTCATGTGTTCGGGACCAACTTTGTCCCCCACTCCAAGGTTCATGTTAAATCGCCTAACTCTGTATTTTCGCAAAGAACCGACAAATTCGACTCCCGCAACCTTGAAATCACCTTTATGTTGTCGGGCCCATTTAGTCACCACCCACCAGTTCATGCAAATAGGACAAAACCCGTTTTTTATTTAAAAAACCTGCAAAATAGAGGGCAGCAACATGCAGTGACACTCACTTCCGAACTATCCGAGATTTTGCCTAGACGGACATGTGTCATCAAGGTCAGATGGATCGGATTAATGAAGCGTCAAGGAGTTATTGCGCAACGCCTAAAGTTTCCGGCGGCCGGCAGAGGCCGGCGGCTACAACCCCCAAAACCATAATCCACTGGAAACTTTTAAAAAGTGGTTGCGGAGATAAATTATGTTCCCTGAGGACATATAGCCAACTTCACACTATAGGTTTGTAATACTCCACAATAGGATTCCAACTTGTGATCTGTTCGTTTGGGGGTATATGCAACCCTTCCTCACAAAACATTCTCAAAATGTTTAAGAAAACTTCAGGAAATGTTCTAAAAATCCAAGATGGGTAATATTTTAGTGAGTTCAGTGGTTTAGGAATATTAATATATATTCATCACTATTCAAAGACCTACAATCGCTTTTCAATTTAAAAATCTTGAAAAACTGTATTTGAAACTTTTCAAATTGAATATTATATGAATGTTATTGCACTACTTTGCTACTCAACAAGCATTTTTACATGTGTAACATATTTGGAGGAACATTGTAAAGTGTTCCGAAAACATTTTGCATTAGCCAGGTTGTGGTTTCAAGAGCAAGTGGCTATTACGTGGATGTTAGCTGGGAATTGGGTGATTGTTTGTTGTTGATAACATTTAATGATTACCACCCGAGAGTGTGGGGTATATTGCCAGGTCAAATCATACAAAATTTTTCAGGAAAGTACATTTTGTTCCTCATTTGCTCAGAGATACATGGAAACTAGGAATAATAAGGGTGACAAAAGTGGAAGAGAGATAAACACACAGGAACAAAACAGACAGAGGAGTGGATGTGCTAGAGTATAGTCGATGGTTTGTCAAAGTACTATGAATTATAACTTGATGAACCTACCTCTTGTAACAGTGTTTCTATGGCTTCCCATTACTTATTGTTCTTTGCTTCATTAACATTCTCTTTATTCTCCTCCTCTTTCTCCAGTTTCTGTATTTCTTCATCTGTCAATCCTGAAGGATCATCAAACACAACATAGATATGAACAACTACACATGAATATATGCTGCATATTATAGCATCAGCTATAAATATATGCCACTTCTATGAAGAAAGATAGAAGGCCAGCAGACATGTGAAACTTGACATTAAATATTATGATTCCTCCTAACTTTTATACAACAAAAATCCAACCCACAAACTGATTTTCAGCTGACGAGACAGCAGAAATGAAAGGGATAATAAGTTAGCAATTATCGTGTAAACATACAGCAACTTTGATTCTATTCCGTTGTGTTATCGGTTGGATCAGAATAGGAACTCCAATAACTCAGGTGCTGAAATACACCCTTCTCTTCTACTAAGCTTCAAAGCAATCCACTGCAATTTGGAGAAAAAAATGTGAGTTTACACTTCCACACAGTAACATACATGTCCTGCAAATACACCACAGAGTTGGACAATGAAGTAGTACAAGGCGATCGCCAAAAGTGTCTCGCCGGGTGGCGCGCATTGGTGTTTTCTATTTTCACTACACTACACACTATACACAACCACTAGTTCATGCAGACCATCGTCATGTCAAACGAACATCACATATATTCACATATAACACATGAAAAATCCTAAAAATAACTGACAGATAAGTTTGACTCTTATTACAAAAGTCCCTCAATTGCCTTTTCTTCTTCATGCCCCCCCACTTACTCTCCATAAATACCCAAATTTGAATAAAGTTTTATCACCAGTCAACTCACTTCTTTGACCCAAAATCCAACTTGAAATGTTCTAAATCCCCTTAGCAGCCCAGGCATCTTGCCTTTTAAAATCATTTCCTTCATTATTCATTGCCTTTTCCAAGCAGCCAGGACATGCCTCCCCCCCCCCCCCCTCTGCCAGGCAGCAAACACCCTCCCCGCCTCCCCCACACACCAACAAACTATTCCCATGCAGCAGTCAAGGATGTCCCAAAATATATCTTTAGGAAACCTCCACATTTGTCCCCAGTCCCCAGGCAAGAAGAGAGGGGAATGTCTAAACAACCTAATCAAATTGGTGGGAAGAGGGTTTGCTTGTGGGCAGCTTATGACAGCACAATTTTCACAGGAGCTATGGTTTACTCATTCCTCAGTGCGTTATTCTAACAGAAGCTATTATATGATGGGATCCAATCAAATTCATGAACATCAAACACATCAGATTTAGAAAATGTTAACGGACCATACCTACTTGAGTTTGGCGAAATTCTTACCAAGTTGGAAATTGGAATAAATTATGCAAATTAGGCACATACAATGAGCTTATAACAGAAGTAAATTGTCACAGGTGCTATGGTTTACTCGTTCCTCAATGCTTTATTCTAACAGAAGCTATTATACGATGAAATTTGAATTCCTGAATATCAACACATCAGATCCATGAAAAATGTTAACAAACCATATCTACTGAGTTTGGCGAAATTCTTACCAAGCTGGAAATTGGAATATATCATGCAAATTAGGCACATACAATGACCTCTACTGACCCCAGCTCCCAGCTGTACCTTCAAAATGATCTGGATCAAAGGTGGATCACATCTACCAACTTTTGTGGAAATCCAACAAACCTCAAAAATTGCATAAAATATGCAAATTAGACACATTAAATGACCTCTAGTGGCCCCGAATTAACTTTTAAATTTCTCGGGGAACCATGGTAGACCACATCCACCAAGTTTCGTGAAAATCCGAGAAACTTGAAAAATTCACATTAATTATGCAAATTAGACCCACTAATTAGCATTTCAGCAGAAAATCTAATCAGTTCATCTACCGGGCTCCGGTCTCGACAATGCCAAACTATATCACTGTAGCACAAACAGTTCTTCTTGCGTAATCTTACTAACTAGCTTCAACAATAAATTACATGAAATGAGCTAATTACCCAACTTAATTAATGACTTTGCTGCCCAAAATATAATAAGAGCGTGTACACCCACCCCGGTGCTACACACAAAATTTTGTCATAATCGGGTTCACGGTTTGTGAGAAATCCTGACTATTCTCATGATGATATATCATATCGATTCCAAATTACAATGGGATTATTTTCCATCATGGCGTCATGCAAACGTCCCTGTCACATTTCCACCGTTGCCACCAGACAATAATGCTCCTCTAATGACTGCAGAACAGCTTCTGACGGCTCCCGTGTTGAGTGTAGTTAAACCCAGGACACCTGGCTTCACTCTAGTCAACCTACCTGCTCCTAGTCTCTGTTTTCTCTTCTCCATCCTCTCTTTTATCTGCTGTTCCTGGGCCCTCGTTGCAGCATCTTTGATCACCTGTAGATATGTAGGATAAGGGATGGTTATGGATTTAAAGGGAGACTGAGGACATTCCCTCCTTGTTCTTGAGAACAATCCCAAGAAGTCACAAAGACATAACCATTAACTGGTCTGCTGACCCCCCCACCCCCCCCCCCCCCCCCCTTAACTACCAGTAAAACTGCAATCCCCAGCACCAGTGTTCGTTGAGCAAGGTAAACACTCATTCTGGGGAACCTTGGCGAGCATATTGGTGGCCGGCAATCTCTGCCGTAGCAGCCCCTTCTAGTATCAGTACCTTGTAATCCTATTATTAGGCTAAAGACACCACTGTTCCAGCAGCTCCCAGTGAGGTGAGGAAATTCTTCTGGGAGACTCCCCCCCCCCCCCCCCCCCCCCCTCATCCACCAATACCTGTGAAGCTATTTCTGCCTCCCCTCCCCAACATCCTCGCCCATCTTTTTTAGAAATTCTCATAATCCTCTAATTACTGCTAAGGCCGCAACTACCACCCTCCCTGTGCCAGTGAAGTTTGTTTGTATATTTGTTCACCTTACTACCTGAGATTTGCAAATAGCCCCTCAATATGTGTGAGGCTTGCAGCTTCTTCCATCAGTTACACCAGCCCCTCCCATCAATGGGACTGCTACATGCTCCCTGGAGGTCTGATTGCCCTCTAATTACCTGTAAGGCCACCTGTCCTTGCAGCCCCTTCCAATAAGGCAGCTACATGCTCCCAATGTCTTATTTCTCTCTAATTACCTGTAACGCTATCTCTGTCCTTGCAGCCCCTTCCAATAAGGCAGTCCCATGCTCCCAATATGTCTTATTGCCCTCTAATTACCTGTAACACTATCTCTGTCCTTGCAGCCCCTTCCAATAAGGCAGCTACATGCTCCCAATGTCTTATTTCTCTCTAATTACCTGTAAGGCTATCTCTGTCCTTGCAGCACCTCCCAATGAGACAGCTACATGCTCCCAATGTCTTATTTCTTTCTAATTACCTGTAAAGCTATCTCTGTTCTTTTAGCACCTCCCAATATAAGATAGCTACATGCTCCCAATGTCTTATTTCTCTCTAATTACCTGTAAAGCTATATCTGGTCCTTGCAGGACCTCCCAATACGACAGCTCTATGCTCCCAATATGTCTTATTCTCTTCAAATTACGGTCGGCTATCTCAGGTCTTGCAGCACCTCCCAAGAGCAGGCTCCATTCTCCCATATATGTCTTACTTTCTCTCTAAGACCTGGAAGGCTATCTCTGTGTCTCGCAGCACCCCGCCAGGCACACCCAATGAGACAGGCAACATGCTCCAATATGTCTTATTGCCCAGCTAATACCTGTCGGGCTGATCTAGTCCTTGCAGAACCTCCCAATAAGGCAGCTACATGCTCCCAATGTCTTATTTCTCTCTAATTACGGTGTAAGGCTATCTCTGTCCTCACAGCACCTCCCAATGAGACGCTACTCTCCCAATATGTCTATTCCCTCTAATTACCTGTAAGGCTATCTCTTTCCTCACAGCGACCTCCCAATGATACGAGCTCCATGCTCCCCCATATGGTCTTTTTATTTCTCTCTGGTTCTCCTGTCTGGCTATCTCAGTCCTTGCGCACCTCCCAATAAGAACAGCTCATGCTCCCAATATGTCGTATTCCTTCTATTACCTTTGAGGCTAATCTCGTCTTGCAGCCGCCTCCCAATGGCCCCGCTCCATGCTCCCCATATGTCTTATTTTTCTCTCTAATTACCTGTAAGGCTATCTCCTGTCCTCACAGCACCTCCAATGAACAGGCACATGCTCCCAATATGTCTAATTTTCCTCTAATTACCTGTAGGAGTATCTCTGTTCTTGCAGCCCCTCCAATAAAGCAGCTACATGCTCCAAAGATGTCTATTGTTCTTCTAATTTATTACCAGGCCAACCTATGCCCCCAATAAGACAGCTACATGGTATTATGATGTCTTATTTTCCTCTAATTACCTGTAGGGCTATCTCTGTCCTGGCAGCTCCTCCCAGTGCATTAGCTGCCCTCCCCCAGTTCCCGAAGTCGCTCAGTTCCCTCTCTCTTAGTTTCAGGTCCACCTTACCTTAGATTGTCTATATGCCGTAAGGAGAGCTGGGCCAGTCAGCATCGCTCATCTATTAGAAAAGATTGGTTTTAGCTAAATGATGGGGACATCATGCAGTCAGTCTACATGGACTGGTCCATTTGGTAAATGCCTTAAAGCAACTGAAGCGTGATTGAAATCAGAGGTGATTATCGTGGGTGATGTTGTAATCAGTAAGTCAATGGGTCAATTACTAATTATAGAATTGAGTAGGTTCTGTGACTCAACTAGAGTTCCGACTGGATTCACTAGACTATGCAATACGAAAAGAAAAACAAAACAAGACATGAGGATACCCAAACTCAAACAATATTGAAAAGTGTGACCCAAAGCCACAAATTGTGCAACACTCCGCTGGTGTTAAGCACTTTGAGATTGTTTTTGTTAGGTGCTATATAAGAATGTATTTTATATCACTGGCAGGCAGACAGATGGTTTTTCTTGGAAGCTATGGCTGTCTAATACCTGTTGATCAAGAATCGTGAGGATCTTGTCTCTGAATCTGGTTCATATTCTTCTCCAGGTCCTTTAAGAGGACCTCCTTGTCAGGTTTCTTAGGGTGGGAGGGATCAGACCTCTCCTGAGAAGATAGTATACAGATACAGTATTACACATGAAAAACCTTAATAGGTGTATAGGACATGTAATTAATGTGTAATGTAAAAACGGTGGATTCTGCAAAAATGTGACAGGATATCATGAATCTTGCATGACAATTCAATAACGTAATAGCCAGGCAATATGGAATTGAAAAAAAATAAATGATCTAACATTGATTTACCTCTTAGAGTATAGTATCTATAGCTTCCATGACATTCTCTTTTATCATTCTATCTCTCGTTCCTCCAAGCTGCCTCTATTTCCAGCTGAGTGATCTCATCTTGAGTCAGTCTGCAGAGAGAGATTGTAATTAGTGAAGCATGAGTGAGGCTTGAGCTCTATAGATGCAATTAGTGTGCAGTTTGGATGAAGTAATCACGGGTTTTGGACGAGAGAAGATTTTATTAGAAGGGATAGAGGGCAAAAAACGAGCAAACTATGGATGTGTTAAATGACTTTCGTGAGCAAGATAGAAAGATATTCCAAAGAATCAATTTACTATGAAGCAGCATGACTGCCACATAAGTAGGAACTTTTGCCATCTTCGGTTTGTTTCCATTTTATTGGCTGATTTTGAAAGGCTTTCCTATAGCTTCAAACCAAACTGCAGGTCATTTAGGAACGTTTCCTGTGTACTTGCATGAATCAGCCTGGATGGTGGCTGCCCCATACAACATCTGCATAGGGAATTCTAGCCTACGGCTGCATGGTAAAAACAACAGTTCTATTATAGTAAAATCACATTCTAACTTTTGCCTTCACAGTGTTTGTTCCATTGTATTTGGATTGATTTTTGCAATACGGAACATGCTCCATCTCTTCAAATTTATGCAGCTCATTAGGCATGTTTCATGTTGTGCTTGTACTAATGAATCTGCATTTCTGGTGTCTGGTTGCATTACAAAGCCCAACATAAACACTATTCAACGACATGTGATTGACCTCTCAACAAAAATGCCTTAACAGGTTTTGCGCCCCCAAAATGAGGAGTAGTTAATCAGGTTCAATATTCAAAAATTTATTGGTGATAATATGTCACCATGTGATCAGTACAATGGGTTATTTTGCCTTTTTGGTATTAGATTGTTCTGCCTTTGAGGGTCACTAAAAATAGCTTTCAGATACCTTACAGTTCAAAACGCACATCAATTGTAGTTAGTATTGCTGTTTCCAGGAGAATTCTAGCCTCACTCGCACTAGTAAAAAGTTGGACCTCCATTGCGTTATGCCTAGTTCATGCATAGGTCACTAAATAGCATCTGGGTGGGCAGTAACAGTGGAGATTGAGTGTCAGTGGAAAAATTGTGCTTGAAGTTTCAACAGAATCTCATCTTACAGCTTGTGGACCTACAGACCTCAGTAGAGCTACGACAGAGTATACCAATTTCAAAATAAGTTATTATTGTTGTTATTTTTCATTGCAGATAAAATTACTTTTTTGTGACTAGAAAGGACACCAAGATGACCGATTTCAAATTCTTGAACAACCACCCGGTACCCCTCCCCAAACAGTACTCTTGGCCATGATGCAACCGCCACATGCTAGATACCCAGTTATCCCACAGGAGGAGAATTTGACTTCCCAAAATACCTTAGATTAAATATTCCTACATGACTGCTGACCCCGACCTAGATGATCGCTGACCCAAAATACCAGAATACACCACATGCACCATGGGATAGAGCTATTCATTGGCCAACCTTGTATCCCATAATTCTAATTGAGGAAAAATGCTCGTTATTGGAGGGAATGCATTTTGCTTTTTTCCTCACAAGGGCTCATCATGCCCTTCACACAACAGCTTAATATGACTTTTGCGGAGATCGAAGATGACCTACCTGTCAATACCAGTCTGCGTCAACATTTATGAAAGACAAGATAACACTAATCCATGAAATACTGACCAAGTAAACATAGTAATCCAATATAATCTGTAGGAAATTCATAGCTTCTTTACATGATAGCTCATCATGCCCCTTCACTGATAGTTATATTCAAGTCCATAGGTAGCACTAGCCCATGCTAATCCAACCTAATCGGAAGAAGAAGTATTTTGCAGATTTTTGAGAATAGTTTTCTATGTCCTTTAATGACCTTGACCTAAATCAAGAACACCCAGTGGTATCACTCGTCCATAATGACAAGAACGATATGATGATAATCCAACCAAATCTATATAGGAAGAAGCATTGTGCATATTCTGCAGTTTTTTTTACAAAATTAGGTCAATGTTTGGTAAACGTCCATCAAGGAAAGGAACATTTGAGAGCAGTTTAAAGGCCAAAAGTTGACAAATCGAATGGACAGGAATGACTAACCGAAAGGACAGAGAGCAAAGACAGACAGAAAAGATATGCTGACTGTAGCGGATTACAATAGCCAATCAACATAGCTGATTTGAGCTGATAATAGGCAAAAAATGCTCAAACACCTTCGAATGGAGAATCTTATTTTCTTAACATGTTACTATCATACCTGTTTATATCCTCTTCTGTCTCAGTTCCAGCTGGTCTCTGAGGCGACGGAGCGTGTTTCTTTTGGGCTGCTTCATCATTGATGTCTAGGCCTCTGCGTCCTGATGGACTCCCCCCATGAGGGCCTCTGCTTCGTTGTATCGCCCTCCCTTCTCATCAGTCTCTCCTCTAGCTTCAGTTGCATCTTCTGGATTGTTCTCCGCTCTGAGAGCCTGGACCATTTCTCCATCATTCATCTTGAGGGAGGAGGAGGAAATTTGGGAGGAGCGGTTGCTAACAAGTGTGCTGACCCCCGAACAGGAACTACACCACATAAACAGTATATAAACAGAACATGTTAATGTGTTTCTAGTTGCTGAGAGAGGTAAGGCATCACACTATTATAATAAGCAATCAGGAACAAAAGTCAATATTGTAAATTATTGCGTTAGGTGATCGATTATCGAGGAGGCGATAGCTCCGTTGGTAAAGCTCCAGATTTCATCAGTAGATTGGGGTTTGAATCCCATTGATAAGCTCAGAGTTTTATCCGCCCAAAGCTGTTAGACAGGGCGGGTCTCCTGCACATGCCTCATGCTACCCACATGTAAAGGTGGGCCGCTGAGGTAACGGAAGTAGGCGCTGCTTCGTTGGCTGCCAGGCGTGTAGCTGGTCGTGAGTGAACGTGCACTGAATGTTGCACCCTGTGTGGTGCAGGGAGGGGTCTTTCATCAGGTACCGAGGACCAGGGGGACTAGGTCGCTGTCTGGGAGGATGCGCTGCCCAGATATTGAACTAGAAGCCCAGAATACTCTGTGAAAATCACAGAAAAATTATATTTGAACACAGTCGGCTCATGACAAACCTACAACTGCTCTCCATATAACTGTAAAACAAAAGGATAAGCTCCAAGATACTATGGAGGGAGGGGGGAATTTCTAATAGTCAGCAGGGGTGGCAGTTTCACAGACTGGGGTTTCCGATGATCTTATTGAAAAATATTCATAGCAAACCCGCAGATATTTCTTTTCATCCAACATGAGTAGCAATAGTGTGCAGAAAATTATGGTAGAGGAAGAATATGGACTATGACATGTAAAAGGCATTGCATGATACTATAGTTCTCATGTGTCATTTAAATGATTATACTGACTAACCTGCTTCTCAAAGCAAGTCTATACTCTCTGTGGTGGGGGAGGAGGGAAGGATTGCTAAAATCTGACCATGGTCGCTTCTGTCTGGCGTTGGGGTGACTGGAGGTAAGGACCTGTAGCGACCGCACGAAAGCGGTGATAGAAACTAGCAGACTCCTCTCAACGTGACAGCAAAAATCGGCCGCACAGAATTTGCGATAGTGAAGTCAACATCGGTGGTGATAGGCTATCAGTAAGAAGACAGCACAGAAACTTACTGATGGGTACGGATGGATAATGGTATATCAGTATCCTAACCCTGCTCGGAGCGCTGTTAGTGGTACTGATAGCCCCAAGTTTGTTGCTCCCGCGGGTTGCGATTTGGCGGCAAGCTTTAAACATGTGGCGAGTTGCAGCAGATGTAGATTCGGCACTTAGCGTGGGGGAACTAGGAGACAGCGATATAATCCTTTGGAAAGATGAAAATGAAAGCGATTTTTTTCGCAAGTATCGTGTCTCCAAGTCCGTGTTCGAGGATCTCTTCGAAATGTAGGCCCTTCTCTAAAGAGACTGACAGCAAGGTTATGGTATCACAGACACAGGGTGCAGTGTGGGTTTAGGCTATGCACACACTTGTTTCAGGTGTCATAGGATCTTGGCAATGTTAGGGTTGGTGCTCTCATGGGAGTCGAATATAGCTTAATCGTGGACAGGGGCATGCAGCGGGGGTTGGGTGGAGATGTGTCGACTGTCAGTGGTGAGTACCTTCACGTTGTAATTGAGGGTACTTAGTGCAGTGGCTGTTGAACTATCTCACCCTATTCACACTGACCACCCCAATGTCAGACCTGAGACAAACATATTAGGCAGCAACCAAAAAAACTTCCTCTTATGAAGGAAGACAACACTCCATGCGACAGGAGGGGAGGAAGGGGGGAGTTCCAAGACAGTCTCGAGAAACGTTTGTGTTGGAAAATTATTATGTATTGAAGAAGCATCCTCCTTCCCCCACAGTGCTGAGCCCTTGCTCCAGGCTCTCAGTTGCTACTGCTCAAGGTGTTGATATATCTGCCTCCTTTGTTAGTCTGAAAATCGCAAATCAAGGGTCCAATCCAATGGGATATGGGTCCGATTACTCGTTACAAAACAGGTTCTGGGCAGGAACGATGGTGATGAGAAGGATATCCATAGACGTTAATCGCGGTACGGACCCAATTTCGACATTCGTACTGCGGGGTTTCCTAAAACGTTGTCTTACCAGCATGGACAGTACATCGTATAGGCTACAGGGCCATGTGGATCGAGATATCTCATCAATTGGAAGATATCTATTGGCTTCTGGATTCGCGATTTTTCCGACCAACAAAACTTAACAATTACTTAACAACAAAACGTAATAAATTGAGCAATGACATCTATGCTCCTGTCACTGGTCAGTTAGTTTGAGGCGCATTTAATTGAGTTTTCGCAGATGACCTCATTCGTTCAATTGAGGATATCAGTCAGTGGTGTAAATATTAATACACACGCCAGACCCTAATATGGCATGCTGTATATGGTGAAATATGTAGTGATGGTTAAACGGCATCCGAGGAGGCGTGCATGCGAACACATGGATACCCCCCCCCCTCCACATTGCTAAATGACAAATGAGACAACGACAAGTAAAGTTGGTTCAATTAGTCATAAAACATTATCTACCTCCACAGGAATTATGCTATATGACCCCACCCTCAAACTCTGCACACCGGACTCCGCTACTTGACCAAGTGGATATTGGCCAATAGTGGGGGATGCACATGGATTATAACCTATGCGCCAGCACGGTTCACGCAGGGCAACGCAATATGTGACACTAGCCACATTTCATACACGGGCTGACGAACAAGAGATAAGAGCAACAAACACATGGATTCTACAAGAAGAAGGGTGGCCATCATCATAGGAGTTCATAGCGTGGACGCAAGTGCCACTTCATACACCGTTCGACCTGCCGAAGAAGCCGCGATGTAATAGGAAAAGTTCACTCAATCAATGTACAAATTGTATGTGACAGAAAGCTTAAATTTTTTAACATTGACGCACGATACCCAGGCTCCTCCACGACGCTACATACGGGCGGAATTCACACTATGAAGGATTGAGGAAAACGATATGGCAATAGCTGGCTAATTGGAGATTCGGGATTCCCTGAAGCGATGGCTGCTTACTCCATTCCTCCGCCCAGCTAACGAGGCAGGGAGACATACAACAGGAGGCCACAAGCAGATCAGTCCTGCGTGGAAAGATGCAACGGAGTCTTGAAGATGCGCGGGAGGTGCTTAACCAAACCAATGATGTTCCAACCACCCCGGTCATCCGTATATGCGGCATGCGGGCACTCCATAATTTGCTTCATGGCAACATGGCTTAGGCTCCCGGTGAATTGATGACTCATCGACAAGAATTCTCATGGTTAATGCCAACTCATGTTGAAGGGGCAAACACGAAGGTAGGACGCTGCAGGATTGTGCTCGTCCAAATGTAGTGGACACACTTTTCCGTCGACAATGAACAAAATAGGCGGGCAAATGGGCACGTGGACAAATAGGAGATGTGGGGGGCAAACGAAAAAATGGGCGGTGAACAATTGCGTTTATAAGTGAACAACTCTCGATGATTGTTTTTTTGTTTTGATATTATACTACTAATAGACGAGTCTTTTATGTGCATGTAATCTTTCGAGATAATGGTCATACACCTGCAATTTTTTTCAACGATAACTAGATAGTAATTGAGCAATAAGGTAAAAAATAAATTAAAGGGCAAAGCTGTACATATAAAACAAGTCAAAGTGGCCTAAATGGTGTAGATTCTACATTATCAAGCAACTTCACGCTAAACTGAAGGTGAACTACCAGCAACGAATCTTTGTCGCCAGTAACCGTCCAGAGTGGGACTATGTTATGTAAGGTTGCAAGAGCGATAAAAGACAATTACGGCACAAAATCCGTATAGCAGATCAGGAGTCAACTGTCACAATTACGACCAACCTTGGTCTGTGCGATGATCGTCATAGTGCGGGGTTCCAGTCCTCAAAACACACTTACACGTCCCAATACAACGAGAAGAAAAGAAATATAAAAAAAATAAAGTCAAATCAAGACACCTTCACGGGGCATCAATGTAATAGAGATGAATTGAAAATAAAACAGTAGTCGGTTTGTTGTCACAATTTGGGAAATGGGCATCGAAGCAAAAGCTATAACCACATGAACAAACAAAAATGCATAATACATAACGATGTCTGCGATCCATCTGCAAATTATCAGGCAACAGCAGGGAATATAGACAGTATATCGATCGCAATGTTGGTTCTGAGCTAGATACAGGGGATGCATATCATTAGATTAGCGGTGATGTGCACGCATTATTGTATACGATGTAACTTATGAGAAAGACATAAGAAGTAACAAATTGAAAGAAGTTTGAAGAAAAGCCAGTCAGTTTAGATGTGGGTTGGAACAACTACAGAACTCTCGTTCGGCCATACGTGGGGATGCCGCGGGGAGTTGGCCAGTGTGTTGGGCCCACCATGCAATGGTTGCAATGCTGCTGGAGATTGCCAGGACGCGGAATCCTGACAGGGAGATGGAGGGGCTCGGGGCCGGTAATGCTGTTTTAGGAGAGATTCGATATTCTGTTCCATACCATCTTTTCAGGTGCTAGTTCTTCTTCATCATTTCCAGCGTCTGAGTCTTGATGTCTAATCGATCGTCTTGTAATAGTCTGATGAGGACATCATATGTGGTTGGTTTTCCTTGCATCTTGAACTGAGAGGTTCCGGCATTGGGGTATCCAGACAGCGTTTCCTCGATGTAGTGTGACATTGGTACGTAGGAACTGCTCGGTGATTGTGTAAACATTGTCAGTAGGGGAGCTACTGCCGTTTCAGCTGGTAGACTTTTTCTACCTCGTCCGAGCGAAGCCGACGCACACACTATGCGCAGAGATGAGCAACAGAGGAGGGAACAGGTATACACAACAAATACTGCACTTAAAATACCTATACTGTGCCACCCTGTATCCAACACGGCGTGACGAGATATTTGTCTGAGTGGGGGGGGGGGGGGATTCGGATCCATGGAATTTGCCCTATGAATAATAGCCTCACCTGCCTATTGGAGACATAAAGAGGATGCGAGTGTCACGAGAGGATAGTGTACTGTACACATAACACGACTGCGACTCTAAGAGCAGTGGTACATAAATACGAGTGTTTTGTGGTAGAAATATTACGTTGTTCACGTGGCTCAAACCCTCCCCTGGCGTACGTCATACAGTCAAACTAAACAGCATATTTTGTTAGATAGTAAGCCATGCGGTCAGCACAAACACGGTCATGCTTTGCCCAACGTAATTCATTTTTTACTCACAAAATAGGCAGGCACGACACATCTCCCATGTCAAAAAAAATGACAGTATGAGCATAAAACGAAGTGTCCTGACATGCTGTCATACGTCTACCTTTCCTCCTCCCCCAGCCGCCCAATATAAACCTGAACGAAACTCAATAACAAAAACTTACCAATTATTTGCTTGGGTGGGA
The DNA here is from genome assembly GCA_026419785.1 of Sclerodactyla briareus. Taxonomy (NCBI): domain Eukaryota; kingdom Metazoa; phylum Echinodermata; class Holothuroidea; order Dendrochirotida; family Sclerodactylidae; genus Sclerodactyla; species Sclerodactyla briareus. Next base: position 185,118 of record JAODTK010005546.1, on the reverse strand, counting down.
TAACCTGCAGTCGTCTTTTTCCGTTGTCATTAGAACCAGTAATGACCATCAGGTCCTCCCAAGGTTGGGTTCGCATCCTCCGCCCTTTTGGTGTTCCTCTTTCACAATTTTTTTGTCACAGATGTTTCTCGTGATTTTCTCTTTTAACGTTTTTTTCATCGTCTGCCATTTATCTTTTTGATTCTTTGTGTAGAGCTGCGTTGGGCCCACACCCAAGGTGTTCACTTCATTCACTATACCCTGAAGGATGGTATCGTGGTTCCGTTGGGGACCTCTTGGTGTTTTTTTTGGCCGATGAGTTTTTGTTATGATTCCAACTATCCCGTATTACAGCTACTTCTTCGTCGCTGAAGTCAGGAGCCCTGGCTCTTTTGGATTGGTGGATGTCAGTGTTATAAAGTTCATGAATGCGACAATGAAGTATAGCTCGAATTTAAATTTCACCATGGACTCGAAATCGGGCATGTGCCTATCTATACACATATCATCCGTTATACGATCGTACACGTACTCCTGTCGTTTAGGGTTGTTTTTTCATCTAGTAATCGATGTTTCACATACACAGATACGATCCGTACCCTGTGCACTTACATAATGCGATAGTAACGCACCTACGCGTGAAGCTCGTGGCCTATACCGTGGCGCGGCATACACTTTCGGGTCATAGTGCACAGACGCTATATTAGGAACGCGACCTTTATCATAGAAAATATGACACACACACAATGTTCTACTGTATGCTTAAGCTCGTCGCGGTAAGCATACTTATCATCCGTACACGTAATGGCTTCTGTCAAGCTTTCTGCTGGTCCGTTTTCTGGCCATAAACAAACTCTGTCACGCCCGCCAGCCCCAGAAAGAACCCCTTTTAGTTCCTTTCCCAAGTTTCCCTGTGGCGGTGACTACGTGGATCTGCAGCCATATTCTGCCCTACACTACTTTGTACTACTTCACAAATGTGATGGGAAAAGAGGCCTATATGTATCAGGCAGACATCACTATCAAACGCCTTTTGTGGCGGTCATTTTCAAATGGTGTGATAGCAGGCCCTGTTGATAGACCGCTTTAGCACTATCAAGATGCTTCGACTATCACGCTTTTTCCTGCGGCCGCTACTGTGTTATAATGCAGCTTGAAAGCACTACAAAACAAGTACGGCTGTGTCCCGAACATATATATTCCATTCTGTGAATTATTTAATATTCAAATTATAAGCATATTCACAATTGATATTTTTTTGAAACCTGTATTCGTGAAAGGATTTTGTGATCCTGATGAATTGCTATTGGCTTTACCCCTGTGTATACCATGAAGGTAACCAACCCTTTTTTGGATGAGGGCCTCTGTTTAACATACCTTCTCAATCCGCATCATAGTTACTTCAACTTCATCGTCTTCTGGTTTTGCAGTGACTTTTTGTAAAAAAGTTGTAACTTTCTCCTGGCAACAATCAAACAGCCAGATGCGGTATCTTTCATTTGATCGTCAGTGGATTTAAAAAAAAAGATTATATAACTCTACCTTCCACGCGTAAAATCCGAATATCCATCGCCACTGGTACCACTCCTTACTACTCCCCCAAAAAAATCCTCAAACCTGTTTGAGATAAGTGAGTCAATGGCTTGCATGAACATTCTCCTAGTAGGTCTGACCACTCTGACATGAGTTGGTCCAATGACCCTGCATGACAATTCTCTGTTTGGTCTCATTTCCTCAGGACACGCCACCTGCTGCATGAGTAGCAAATAATCTGTATGACCTTCTCTGCTGATTTAAATGTCCAAGTAGTCACCTCTGACAAGAGTGAGTCAATGGCCTGCATGACATTCTCTGTTGTTCCATGTTCACAGTATCACCTCTGACATGAGTGAATTGGCCTTCATGACATTCTCTGTTGGTCCCATGTCCACAGTACTCACCTCTGACATGAGTGAGTCAATGGCCTGCATGACATTCTCTGTTGTCCCATGTTCTCAGTACTCACCTCTGACATGAGTGAATTGGCCTTCAGGACTTCTCCTGTTGGTCCCATGTTCCACAGTACTCACCTCTGACATGAGTGAGTCAATGGCCTTCATGACATTCCCTGTTGGTCTCATGTTCACACAACTCACCTCTGACATGAGTGAGTCAATGTCCTGCATGACATTCTCTGTGGTCCCATGTTCACAGTACTCACCTCTGACTGAGTGAGTCAATGGCCTGCATGACATTCTCTGTGGTCCCATGTTCACAGTACTAACCTCTGACATGAGTGAGTCAATGGCCTTCATGACATTCTCTGTTGGTCCCATGTTCATAGTACTCACCTCTGACATGAGTGAGTCAATGGCCTTCATGACATTCTCTGTTGGTCCCATGTTCACAGTACTAACCTCTGACATGAGTGAGTCAATGGCCTTCATGACATTCTCTGGTTGATCTGGTCCTCTTCTCATCTTGCTGCTCCTGCCCTTCTAACTTCATTGATTCCTCAAGGGTCATCCCTTGATTTGTGAAGGAAAAAGGCAGAGTGGAAAAGTCACAGAGAAGAGACAAGCAGAAGAAAATGATCAATATAGCTGATTCCATTCCTTGCGAAGAGGCAATTTGAGCGGTTTTTATGAGAAACCTGAAATAAGCAGGCAGAAAGAAGAAAGCTATCCATTTGCTATTTTAGTCCTTGAACCAAATTTAGCAAAGAGTCTTTTGACCACTAGTCAGAAAGCTGGGAGTGGTAACCGCTTGGTTATCATCACTGTCGAGCGGACATGCCAACATTCGCGAATCCCAAACAGCTCATTACATTTGCTCCTTCACAAGCAGTTGAGTGCAGTGCAATTTGTTTTTCTCCCATAGACTACCACTTACTATAAAGACATGATTGCAGCTTGAGCTACAAAGTAGCGTAGACTGCGTTCACCAATCAGCAGTTTTCTTGCCTCTCTTACTAGCAGTAATCTGTTATCCAAACTGTAAGGCTTAATCTCAGTAATCTCTCACTTCCTTGCATGACGCTTCAATAAAATTTTTACCATATGTTTATATTCCATAATCGGAGTCACAGTTACATTTCTGTCAGGTTATGGGAGTTTTATCCAAAACTAGAAGTAGGGTCAACGTTTTCCTAAAATGTTCACAATGCGGTCCCCCTCCGTTCCACCATCATGATTTTGGTCTCAAATTTGAAGCATCGATGTAGTATCCTAGCTGACTTGAAACTGCATGCGGCCACCACAATGAAGGCTATTTAGCGAAAATCGTCTTACTGTTCGGGGGAGCCTTCGTTGGCAGACATGCCCATTGGAATGGCACACACAAAATGGCGAGGTCGAAAAAAATAGGAATTGGATTGCATGGTACTACTACTGACTAAAACCATTAACTCAGCAGAAAGTTATGTATATGAACTGGTTGAATGATTTCTCTATAGGCATAGGCAAGTTTTTAAATTGGAGGATGGAAACCTATACATTGTTCGAAAATGTGTCTTTAGCCTGACTAGGCCTAGGTTAAGTTGCTACACAGTGTGTAAAAAAATTATAGACGCTTTCAGACTCTCTTGGCAGAAACATGTAGAGATTGCAATATCTTGGTCCAATTAGAACATTCTTATCATTCTGTAAGAAATTTGTGCTGATGGGTGTCGCAATAATTATGTGATGGATCAGTTGAACAGGTTTATGACTCATCTACGACATAGCAAGCCGTGGGAGAAAGATTCTCATTTGCAGGGTTTTCTGAAAGCTGCTGAGGCCTTGTAGTAGCCATCACCCCACTTCAGTTCTGTGCAAATCAGTGGCCATTTGTTTCACTTTTTCAATGCTTTCAGCCAGCAGCACTATAGAATCATTTTGATCTTGCCCAAAGGACTCCGAGGGCCACTGCTTTCTAAGACACAATGAAAATATTTAGCAACCCTGCATTCCAAGCTAGCAGTTCTCTCATCAGTCGCTCGACTACAGCATCCTAATCCACCTCTACCGCTCCACCCACCACAGCCCTGAACACTCACCAGCAGCAATCCGTTTTCTTCTACCAAGCCAGTGTTCTCTCGGGGGGGCATTCTCTCCCCCCCCCCCCTTTCTTGCCTTAGCAGCCTCTATCAGCAGTTCAGGAGCTTTGTGAGCTTCGAGATCCTTCAGTAAAGCTGCTGCTTCATCATACTTTCCTGCCATCCTCAACCTCCTCCGCTCCTTCAGCTTCATCTTCAGGATCATCACCTGCCTCTCTCTCTCTGACAGCTTCGCCCAATCAGCAGCACCAAGCTAAGTAGTATATACAGAGGTGAAGGAATAAATTTACCTAGTACGAATGCTTCAACTGGTTTCATCCCCTCCTTCCTTCGGGCAGAACGATGTTCCCATTGCTCATAAAATCTTTGACTACGCTATCTTTCCTCATCCTGTATCTGAAGACATCAGAAAGGTGACTACACCGCTCCCATATCCAGAGCAAGTTTCACTAGCAACTGAAAGGAGGCAATTTTTTCTTTTCTCAAACATTCACCCCTCAAAGGATTTACCTTCATTTCACACAGCCTTGTACCATTGCCAAATACAAGAAGTAATATCCTCTCACTGCTACAACAGGAAGTTTTGTTAGCAATGTCATGAACAGTACTTGACCATCAATCCCTCACATCTGAAAATTCTTTCTAATTACATGTTTTTTTGTTACCCCATCCCACGTAAACAATCTCTCTCTAAGTACAAGGAGCTGTAATTTTTACCTGCTCATGAGAATTTATGCATAGTCGGTCTTGGAGATCATTATATTTATCCTCAATCTCTTTATCCAACTCTCCTCTCTTCATGATTCGGAATCTTTGTCCTGTAAGAGATAGGCAAGGGGTCTGAATTATAGCGACATTAATAGCGAAAGCAGTTCTAATATGCAAGATCCCCAGGTCTAAAAGATGCAATGAAGTCTTCATAGTTTAATAGAGGCCCCCCTCACACCTCCCCAGATTTTCTGGAGATGCCAAACAGTGTCCGGGACCGAGTGCTCATAATTGAGGCCGAGACCGAGTCATAAACATCCGTATGAGTCAAGTCGCGTCCTCATTTCGAGTTTACCGAGCCATGAGTCCCAATCAGAACCTGGCATTTAGCAGAAAAGATTGGTGAGGTTCAAAGAAAGCAAGTGATTGCAGTTAATTGTTATCACCAACCACATTGTAACGTTGCATATTCATCCCAAGCAAAATTTTAGGTTTCTCATTACCTGTTTAAGAGTTATCAGTGATGCAGAAAGTCAGAAACAATAGCCTGTTGCCAAATTGCATTCGCAGCCAAAACTGATAAAATAATGCCCTAAACAACCCATGTATATACCCCACCTGATCCCCCACCTCCCCCCGTTGCTAGGACCAATAATAAATTTTCCAAAGAGCACAAATATGAAGAAGTGAAGAAAATGCATACGTACCCAGATTTTGGATGGAAGCACAAAAGATGTGCAAAATGTTGTGCACTTCACAAAGTAGTATTGTGTTGACTGCTTTGATTTCGAAAAAAAATTCTCCCCCCATACTCAATACACCTATAGTAATGCTTGTATTGTGGGGGAATCATTCCTGTAGCTATTGCTGCCTAATAAGCATTACCTTAAAGTCAGGACAATCGACCAAGCCTTGAGACATATTTTTGTGAGTATATCTGCCTGTAATAGAAAATTCTCTCAATGCATAGTGCTCGTGATGCACCACAGCCTCTCCCAGTTAGTCTCTTAACACTGGTGAGTTAGAAGATTGGGACAAAAATTATGGCTGATACTCACACTGTTGATTGATCAAGGATTGGAGCAGGAAAAGGTAAGTCTAAATACGTAGCATGTTGAATTCTCAGATTAATGGAACCAAGTTCTGCTTGACGCTTGTCTACCAACAAAACTTCATGAACATTGCTGTCATATTCTGTGTTGTGAAGGACCACTCCCGCAACTAGAACTTTGGGAACGTTGTGCAACCTGTATGACATTGTTCCTAAATTTAGCTGCATGTTTGATCTCTCACGACATATTTTGCAATATGGGTCTTTAGCCAACCAGAACTATAAATAAAGGTCATGTGAAAACAAGGATAGACACAAGATGGCTTCAACACAAATGGAGAATAGTAAACAAGCAAATAAGTTTGCTACTTGAATGGACTTGAATGAAACTCAGACACTGCAGAGACAAAGGCTTGGAAAAAGCTGCAAAAAACCAAACACAAATGAGTACAAGGCATCTGAACACACCCAGCCTGACTGACTGGCATCCTGTCCTTGGTCAATCTGTGTATATTCAATTATTGGTTGGCAAGACCCGATAGGGATAGCTAAGTTTTTATGTTCACCAGTGTCCCGAACGAGTGATGCCTGATGCAAATTTTTGCTTGACAATGTTCAAACATAAATGTGAGAGTGTCAAACATAAATGTGAGAGTGTGTATGTTCAAACAGTCAATGGTTGATGCCTATCCTAATAACCCAACCTGTGTGGGGGGTGGGGACAATGTTCAAACATAAATGTGAGGGTGTGTATGTTCAAACAGTCCACGATTGATGCCTATCCTAATAACCCATCCTGTGTGGGGGGTGGGGACAATGTCAAACATAAATGTGAGAGTGTGTATTTTCAAACAGTCAACGGTTGATGCCTATCCTAATAACCCATCCGGTGTGGGGGGTGGGGACAATGTTCAAACATAAATGTGAGGGTGTGTATGTTCAAACAGTCAAGGTTGATGCCTATCCTAATACCCATCCTGTGTGGGGGGTGGGGACAATGTCAAACATAAATGTGAGAGTGTGTATGTTCAAACAGTCCACGATTGATGCCTATCCTAATAACCCATCCTGTGTGGGGGGTGGGGACAATGTTCAAACATAAATGTGAGGGTGTGTATGTTCAAACAGTCCACGATTGATGCCTATCCTAATAACCATCCTGTGTGGGGGGTGGGGACAATGTTCAAACATAAATGTGAGAGTGTGTATTTTCAAACAGTCAACGGTTGATGCCTATCCTAATAACCCATCCTGTGTGGGGGGTGGGGACAATGTTCAAACATAAATGTGAGGGTGTGTATGTTCAAACAGTCCACGATTGATGCCTATCCTAATAACCCATCCTGTGTGGGGGTGGGGGAGGATTCTCATGTTAAGGTTAAGCTACCAGGTGACTTTGCAACTAGGGCATAGGAAAATGGAATATATTCACAACGATCTTTCTGCAACTAAACAAGAAAGGTTAGGTTTGGTTGAATGACAATTTCTATTGAGTCGCACTGCATGAAGGTGAAAGTCCTATTTGACCCAGGCAGTCTTCCAGGTATCTGGACCATGTGATGGTGAAGACCCCTGCCCCCCCTCCAGACCCCTCCTCCCTCCCAGAGCCTGTTGCTAGGGTCAACAGCACAGTGAGACCCTTGATGCCATACGCTGTCAGATAACCCCTAGGATACACAGCATGGGAAGTAAAGTTGCCAATTCTTGGCTTACGTACCTCATTCTCTGCATATCTATCGCTCCATGATGTGAACTCCGTCTTCAACTCCTCTTCATCTCTTGCATCCTCAAACCTTCTCGATCTCAGGACCTCATCATATGTCAATCCCTGGTAGCCGAGGAATACATATTTGCATGGTAATTCATACATGTCATATAGTGTCCCCAGAGTGTTCACCATACAGCTGGCCTCTATAACCCAAGGTGGGGAACACAATGCTATCTCACTGGATATAGGATTCTACAACCAGTCCTTCGTGGCCACCAACCTACAGTATATGTTCTGGGAACAGTTTTCAGTGATGTATTTAAGTTTTACAAGAGTCAAATGGCTTAGTGATTCCTTGCTGTTGCACTTAGCAAAATAGGAATTTTTTTTGCATGCCTCATGGACCAATAAACATTGCGTCCAAGTTTGTTCAACATCCGTTCTCTCAAACCATTGAGAGATAAAAGGGCAACAAATAACTGCTGAATGAGGCCCAAGGTCAGGTGTGAATATATCCTCACATTCATAGCTACTCAGCATCTCGAGAGGAGAAAAATGGAGAGAATTATTCAAGATCAATACTTGATTCATTGGATTATTAATCCTGTAGGAGGGGGGGGGGGGGGGTGCTGCCAATGAATGCATTCACAATATGCTCTTCTCCATCACTCACATTGACCCTTGGTGTGAACAGGCTCTACCTTAATTAAAACTCTTGCATTATGTGGGAATTTGAATAATCTCTTCTATTATGTGGGAATTGTCTTCACAGCTAATAAGCATTGAAAATGCATCGGAATACATGATCCAGCTTGGTTGGCTTGGTTGATTGATTCATTGATTAGATCATTTTTATTGACAAATTATTTTTGAAACAATGTATTCCAGTTTGAACTCTTTCACTCAGCTGACACAATACCTATATAATGTTTCATTCAATTCACTCCTACCTTCAGCCATATTTGCCTCCTTTTAGCCAGACGTTCCTTCAGTCGCCTGTCTCTCTCCCTGCGTTCATCCTCTTTCATCAATGCGAGGGCAGCAGATGCTTTCATGGAGTCACCAAGAAGAGCAGCCGCCTCGTCTAGTTTCCCCTCCTGCCGCAGCTTTCTCTCCTGCAGTCTGAGCTTCATCAGCTCGGCCTGCCTCTCCCTCTCTGATAGCTTGGCCAATCCGAATCACCCATCTGGAACAAAACCAATAAACAGGCTGGTTATGGTCAGGCTCAGGGTCAGCCACTGAACAAAGCTAATCAGTATCACTTTACTGTCAGAATCCAGAGACAGCTCACTGTTGCACTGTGGCACATGAAACGTCCAGTCTGGAAGAGGTGGAGTGGGTCCCGGGCTCACAACTAGGTGTGCCATCGCTACACCAATGTACTTCTTGCACATGCAGGCAGGTTTCGTCAACTCGACTTCGCAGGGCTCACCACCAGTAGACGAATAGGTGGTAACTGCGAGGTATCTTAGGGGAAAATGGGGCTCGATCCTCAGCGGAGGGCCACTTTGATATCGTGGGATCTTTTGAGGTAGTGCTTCAAAGCTTTGGCTAGCATTCTATTGAGTGTCTATGGTATGCCTTTGAAAGTGACTGGAAGGGCCAATCATCACCGGCTGTCATGGTTGTATAAAATGAAGTATTCACTAATCTGTGTGGGTTGGCAGGTCTGGTGATAGGATTTATCCAGTGCTGTAAGAGGGGTTCAGTATAGCATTGCCAATATCGGGTGGGTTATTAGGAACAATAATTCAAATTCATGAGAAGAAGCAATAAAACTTCAATCAACATGAAATCAAATATTTGGAAGTATTTATCACAACAAGGCGAAACATTACACTTTAACAATTGAGGTGAATAGGAAGATGAAGAGGACGAAACGAACCCAGTCTGTTGAACAAGAGATGAACCTGACCTGTGTTTCAATGAGTGCCCTCAGCCATGACCTTGTCTCTCAAGGCATCGATTTGTTCGCCCCACAGAGTCCTGTCCTTCTGTGTCTGTATTTCAAAGCTGACAGCAAGAGCTATTCCTCTCTGCCAAGAACAAATTCGATGAAAGTCTTAATTAGACAGTAGACCAGGCTGATCATCAATACTATACTTAAAAGGAATAAAAGCATTGATCATACAGGGGAGCTATTTGTTTGCCTTCCAAGATGGTGTGCTGGAGTGGGTCAGTCAAATCTCCCTATATATGCCATCCATGTATCATAATATCTATATTCATTCTACTTGCTGTAATACCCCACTTTGGTTGAAGGAATAGGTCAGCTGACCGGGCTTAAAATGGCGTTAATGACACGGGTTAATGCACGGTGCTGGTGATAATGCACAGTAAATCAGCACGGGTGGTTAACTGGTGTATGAATTTTGATTGTTGTAAGTGTCACATGCATATGCAATGTTACAAATGGAACCCGCTACTCACGTATTGGTTATGGTGAAGAAATTGAGTGTGCATGATATGTCACGAATTGGACGTGACTTCCAGAGCCACGAGCCTAGCATTTGAATGTTTCGAATACAACCTATGGGCAGACACAAGGACAAATGGAAAAGTCTACAAGCTCATCATGGGCAACATTATGACAAGTCTGACAATTTCCCATTTTCCACCAAAAAAATGATGCTCTATTATTCAACGATAGGGGTCCCTGCACTCTTGATGAGAAAGCTACATACTATTTCAACTTAATCAACTTAATTTCAAGTTTATCCAACAAGGATTTTCCAACTTTGACTCTGTTGAACTCTCACCTAACCCTAAAATAAGGGAGCAAATGTACTCATCATAGTGAACCCATATACCAAATATGTCTTCATCCATCTAGGTGGGGTGATTTATCGTGTTACAGCGGAAAGTAGTCAGAATACTGATCACTCTTTCTCAGCTGCATTACACAGGGTACCATTGCTCTTGATAAGAAAGCCACACACCTAATTCCAACCGGATCAGATCAAGCATACTTAAGGATTCTCTGCCTTGGCCTGCTGTGACCTCATGTGGCCTCGAACCTGACCCCAAACCATTAGGGTTTATGGCTCATCAGAGGAACTACATACAAAGTATGAGCTTCATCCATCCAGGTGGGGTCAAGTTATATGTTTCAAGCCGAAATTGGCAAATATGGACAAATTTTCCATTTTTCACCAAAATTCACCCCCGACCTGAACCAAAAATTAGGGTTCTTACTCCCATAAGAAACCTACACAACACATTTCAACTTGACCTGTCAACCATTCTGGACTTGTCGTGTTCAAGGTTCAGGCTCGACCTCTTGTGACCTAAGATGACCTCTGACCTGACCCCAAAACAATAGGGGTTATGTACATAATCACGGGAAGGAAACAGGATACTGAGTATGAGCTTCATCCATCCAGTTGGGTCAAGTTATCGTGTTTAGAAGCCAAAATTGGCCAAATTCTCAACTTTTCACAAATTCCCTTATTTTTTACCAAAATTCACCCATGACCTAAACCAAATACAATAGGGTTCCTGTACTTTTCATAAGAAAGCTGCACACCAAATTCAACTGTCAGGTCAACCATTCTAGACTATCGTGTTTACAAGCATTTTCAGATTTTGACCTATGATGACCTCAGATGACCTTTTGACCTGACCAAAAAACAACAGGTTTCATGTATTAATCCGGGGACACCACATACCGCGTATGAGTTCATCCTAACGGTTGGGTCGAGTTATCATGTTTACAAGCCAAAATTGGTCAAATTCTCGACTTTTCACAAATTTTCTATTCTTCACCAAAATTCACCCCCGACCTGAACCAAAAACAATAGGGTTCCTGTATTCTGCATACGAAAGCTATACACCAACTTTCAGACTTTGATCGGGCCAACCACTCTGGACTTATCCTGTTTACAAGCTATCCAGACTTTGACCTTGACCTGAACCAAAAACAATAGGGTTTAGCACTCATCATGAGGAAACACACATGACAAAGTATGAGCCTCATCCATATCGGTGCATGGGGTCGAGGTTATCGGTTTTACAGCTGGGCGCACATATACACACACACACAGGCGCACTGGATGACTGCAGAGATTCCCTTTGCCTTTGTAAAGGAATAAAAACTGACAAGAATTGCACAAATGTGTATTTGTGACCATCTAATGCAATCAGCCACAGGTCACCAAGGATTGCAAAAACAGTGGGAGAAGGGCTGTTTTAAAGTAATATCATAAGACAATGAGAACAGATAGGCTGTGTGCCTGTTATATCATGAATACATTTATTACCTTCCATCTTCCTTGTTCTCTAGTTCTTGTAGGATGTTTCAGATCTTGTTCATCTACTTCCCTCTTCCTGTATTTCTTTTTTTCCCAGTACCTTAGCTTTGCTCTCAGACATGCCTGAAAACAAATATCAATAACCTAGATAGTCACCATTTGACAAAAATAGCCTTCTAACCAATCTTGAGTTTGCTTCCCCGAACCATTCTTTCAATTTTTTCAATGAGAGGTTAAAGTAAATATTTTCGAAGGCAATTCTGAGGATCATGATGTGTGACATTCTAAACGAATGGGAAAATTTATTAATTTGTGTAATATCTGATGACCCTTTTGAAATGAAACATAAAGGCACCTCTCAATATGAGAATAATTACCAGAAGCTGGTCAGTAAGTGACACACAGTCCTAAAAACAGATAGCTGAGACAAAGTTGACCCATGAGATGTTTTGATGGGTAGGCCTTGTATAGCATGAACTTTACAACATGACAGACCTATTGAATTGTAAAATTTTACAATTAATTTTTAAACAAGTCAGGGTTGGGTGAACACCAAACAGTTTTCGCTGGCACTGGATTATCAACAGTTTGTTACCTTGGAAATGACTGTTAAAGCACAATGAGTGAGTGTCGTTTTAGAGATTAGTTTGTGCATGTATCACGTTATTCCACTAAATATCTGCCTGCCTCCTCACATACTTCAGCTATCCTCTGTTTTCTCTTCTCCAGTCTCTCCCGCAGTCGTTCCTCCTGTGATATTCCGTGTTCTTCCCATGATTGAGGGCAGCGAGGGCGGGGCCTGGTCTTTGCGGCGTCTCCCGTAGCACGGCCGCATCTCAAAGTTACCCTCCTGTCTCAGCTTACGCTCCTTGTCTCAGTTTGATAGCTGGGGCTACGTTCTTCTCCGAGAGGTGGGCCCATTCTTGCATCCCATCTGACAGAAACAAAAATAGTCAAGCAGAGTTATGTAAAACACAGAAGATTGTCAAAATGTACATTCCACAAAATGGCTTTTTAGAACAAAAAAATTCCACTTTCACATTGATTGGGACTTGGAATGTTGACCCCGTCCACCACTCTATTGTGAGCATCTGTCTGTGGATAGATATATTATTCCTGGTTCATGGGCCCTCAGCTAGGATCTTGTCTCTGAGGGCGTCCATATTTATCATCAAGTGCTTCCACCAGTTCTTCCTCATCAGACTTTTCACGAAGTCAGGAGGGGTTTTGTCACGGTGAGGGTTACATTCCTGTTAAGTCCACATTTTGTATCTTCACCAAACTCTGCGGTTAACTGCAAAACAACGTGGAGTTTCCTTGATAGAAAATGTAATTCAAAGTTGATATAGGTAGGAAACGGTTGGACGTTTTTTTTCAGCTCAAGACTGAGACGTGAACGCTCTAACCCGTCCAGATCTGGAAGATACCTTATGCCCACCACTATGTCATTGATGATCGGTACTTGTGCAGATTATAAGACACAATAGTCCACATTTTTACCAAATATTCATGTAAATTAGAATAAAACCTTAGAATTGTGCCTAAATTATGCAAATTAACACACACTCTTGGCCTCCTGTGACCCTGACTTTAATAGTCTGAATTTCTCACAACAAAGTAGACGGTACAACCTTCCTAATTCTGATAACTATGGAAAATGGCATGAATTTCACAAAAGTCACAGAGTGACCTTCAGCAACTTTTGACTCTGCTGCAAATTATTTAGGACTGGAGGAGATAGACCATATGAACCGAGTTCATGAGAAGAACACCAGCAAACTTTGAAAACTGCAAAATTAGGTGAGATAGACTACAAAATTAGTATATTCTGTCGAGTCAAATCAGTTTTTTTACCACTTCACAGTTGTCATATTATGATGCAATGTGATGAAAAACCTATGTGAAGACTGTGTACTGTGGGAATACTGTGTAGACTCTCTCACCAGTGTCCCTCGTTACAGTGGTCAACATGGAAACTGTAGGCATTACCACCTAACAACACCCTGCTGAATAAGGACAGGACTGTTACAATAAGTCACAACAAAAATGTCTGGCGGAAACATTAAGATTAAGTTTACATTGTCATATAGTTATAATGAAGGGCCTATACCATACGATATCGAATTACATTGATTTTTCTTATTGTGACATCAAGTGAATGACACTTTTTGGCAGCTGCTATAACAGACACTGCATCTTAAATTTAATACTTCTGATATACTGGGTATACAAGGAACAGAGACAGTGCGATTTACCATGAAAATAGAGCATTGCTAATAACTCAGATATAGCACAACTACGTCAATCAAGCAATAAATTCACTTCCTACGTGATTTGTCAGACAACCTTTCACCCAGTTTCTTGAGCAGTGTTCACTCTCTTTGTCCTGCTGGTCTTGTAAGTCAGCCATGATGGAACCCTATAGTAACATCCTGGGTGACCTCTGGCCCCTCCTGCTTGGATAGAATGATCGTCCTGGAACCCAGTTGAGCAGGGTTGCCTCCAGTAGTAGCTGGAACCGCTCATCAGATTGATCTTTGAGAAAAGAATTAGTTTATTTCAGTTCAGTGAAAAGGATAAAAGCATCATTGAAAGAAAGAAAGAAACCTGGAAGCCAACCACAAACATTCCCAAAAGAGAAGCATAACCCAGATGCCTAAAGAATTCGCCCAATATTCTTGAGAAAATTGAAAAAGATAGAGAAGGTTCTTGAAAGGCATTCACCGTCTAAGCTGCGTTTCCATGCATGCACGGGGCGGGCGGACGGGCGGGCAGCGGACAACGCGCGAGTGACCCGTTTCCATGCATGCGGCCGCGGGCGGGCGGGGCAGGAGGGAGGGACGTGGGGCGGGCGTTTTCTCGAAATCACCCACCTCTCACCTTCAGTGTGTATATGCGCTATTATAAGAACGTGTTGTAGCCTACTATTATTTTTATTATTATTATTATTATTATTATTATTATTATTATTATTATTATTATTATTATTATTATTATTATTATTATTATTATTATTATTATTATTTATCACAACCCGGACGCATAGGCCTACTAGTGTTAAACCTAAACACGGTGTTTAGTTTTAGAACCATTGTTCTAAATGTCAACGCCTAAGATACAAATGATCAATTAATCAATTAACTTCACGATATTGCTAGGTTTTGGAGATTTAATTAGCCTAAACTTGGCACGTCAATGCTTCAAACATGCGTATATGTGTTCAAATAGGTGGCCGGCCGTTTTATAAATGGAGAGAATTGTATAAGATCTCATTACGAGTGTTGAAACAGTTAGGAGTGTTGCTTGGAACATAATTGGAACAGACTTTGTTCTCAACTCTGACTATCGGGCCAGTAAGATTGCAGGGAAATCTCCGGAAATTGATTACGAAATACCGGGCACGTGGGCGGGCTACTTGACCGATTCGAGAAAACGCCCGCCCGCCCGCGTGCATGGAAACGCGACTTTTCCGCACGAGTTAATGATTAAAGGCGCTGTTTCATTGCACGCGGGCGCGGGGCGGGCCCGTTTTGGAAGACTCGTTCCATGCACGCGGGCGGGCGTTTTCTCGAGTCACGCACCCCTTCTCACTTTTAGTGTGATATGCGTATATAAGAACAACCCATGTAGCCTACTATTATTATTACTGTTATTATTATTATTTTTTAGCACACACCGGATGCATCTATTGTATAAACCTAAACACCGGTGTTCATTTTCGAAACCATTGTTCCAAATGTCAACAATTACGGCCCACTATTAAAACTTCAGGTTTTGGAGATTTAATTAGCAAATACTTGACATATCATGGTTTAAACATGTGGAATATATGTTCAAATAGGTGTCTGGCCGGTGAATATAAACACAATCTGTAAAAAATCCTATCCCTAGTGTTTGCAACAGTTTGAATGTTTTTGAACTTATTTAGGGGATAATACGAGGGTGCCGAGGTCGTTTGTTGCATTTAAGACCGATGATGACGTCACGTGGAGGCTTAAAACCCCGAGCCGAAGGCGAGGGGTTTTGACTCTACGATGAGGTCTTCGGAGGTCTTAAATGCAATGAATGACTGAGTCACTCTCGTTTTTATCGCCATTCAGAAATAACAAACTCGAAAAAAGCATAAAAGAACTCGGGTATAAAATGAGTTTTACGTCGATTTTGCGGTGTTCAATAAACATTCTCCTAAATCGGGTCCGTGACATCATAATGGCGAATCCTCCGATTACTACCATAGTCCAGAGCAACGAAAACGTATAGTTCGAATCGAAGGCTGGGGTTTCTACTGTGGCATTTTACATTACTCTTACCACACCATACAGCGTAACGCGTATGCAGTTCCTGCACTGTTTATGATTGAAGAGCTAGCTGCGCTGAACCTTGTACTTAACTCCAAGTCCACGAAGAAATTTGAACCCGCCGTGCGGCAAGATTGCAATCTAGAAAAACACCTATCACTATCGATTCGCAGATCGCAGATAGACAACCTCTAGGTCAGAATAACCAGACATACCAGGTAACTTCTGCTGGTTGGAAGTAAGTAAATGTATTTTCATCAATTTTCAAGGTTCAACTCATTTGAACGACAAGATGTGTAGCGGACTGTAGCTAAGTTTTGTAACTAATAGCCACTGATCAACCTCGCCGCTACGCGAGACGGTGCACCCGGAATTTTTTTTAACCGTATTTCGAAGGATTCTTGATTGAAAGTTCGGAGAGATTTGCCATGCCACGACCTATTTTTCATTATCTAGAATAATAATTCCAATGGCACTAGGTTAGCTGCGGTGTGTCGCCGTTCGACCTAATATTTGACAATTGGAGCGCGCCTAAGCCCTTGTACTTGTGTGAAAATGCAGGCTGCAGTATTTGCCGGTATTACGAATGTGGGTTGTGTGTGTACAATGCGAGCATAGCAGCGGTACGCTGCGCTCTGACAAACATTTGTGTGTGATTACGTAGCTTGTTTAAACTTCAGTACAGTGTCAGAGTCATCGTGCTTGCTGCGCTAGTACTGTAGATTATGACGGGTACAATTGGGACTGTTGCTGGAGGTGACATCACAATGTTATTACCATTTAGCACCTACCAAAACCAAAAGGTTGATATGTTTGTCAAGTTGACTTTGTGTGCAGGCTTGTACATGGTAAGGTACATTTACTCGGCATGCACACAACTTAAACAATCAGATTCCAGGATGATCATAAATTCTCCTCAGTCACAGAATATGCAAAGCCCCTACCCTCGATTCAAATCGATACTGGTCTCGATTCAACTCTTTCGGCATCAGATAGCAGGAAAACCATAAAGTATTATGATTGACAAAAGTGGTCCTATACTCTCAATTACGGGCTACAAGCCGGTATTAGATAGTAGGGAAATCCCCGGAAATCGATTACGAAATACCACGCGGGCACGCTACATGGCCGATTCAAGAAACGGGCCCGCCAGCCCGCCCGCCCGGCCACGTGCATGGAAACGCCCATTGCAAAATAACGATGAGGATTTTAGATGCCCGCACGCGTTACATGGAAACGCGCTTTAGACAAGAAACAACATCTTCAGGAGGCTATTCCACTCATTAATAACTCTCTGCGAGAAGAAATATCTCTGAATGTCCAATCTACAGGGTACACAAAGCTTGAGGGGGGGGGCAATGACACCAGTGTGGTAACGTTGGAAAACACAAAAAATAGTGAAAGGAAAGGCCCTTTAATCCATGAAACTTGAGAAAACAGAATCAAAGTCACTCAGATTGGTCCAGCTCCATCAGAGTTAGACGAGGCACCAATCAATTGCACAGATATTAATTGAAGGAACAAACTGCAACAAAGCAATTGATGTGATATAATAGCTAAGGGGAAAAAAGGAATGTCTCAGTCCAAACCTGACATCACACCACTCTCCATTACAGCTAGATGCAGTTTAAGTTCATGCATGTGTATTGCACATCATTGAAAAGCATCCCAACATGCATTAATAAATGATGTCATACTTACAAACCTGAAATATTTTATGTTTTCTATTAGAATTTACCTGTTAATTTCACACTGAAAAATTATCAGTCAGTGAGAGGGGAGGGCTGAGTGGTGGGTAAATGGTTGGCAAATTGCCTAATCCTCAGATGTCCTTGACTCCAGTCCCTTTTGCGAGGTGCCCCCCAGCAGCAGGTGACAGGTACCATCAATAGGTCTTTGCTATTACCTGACTGGGATTTGAACCTGATCTCCGAGGAAAAGTGGACGCTTCTACCAATGTGCCCACCTTACAGACATGCTGTCGGCTAAAGTGACCCTTCCAAGGGCAGTCCTTCAACTTCTCAGTATTAGATTAGGTTCTAAACCTGCCAGTAGTTTTTTGTTAAGATTTATTTGTGTATGAGTAATCACACAAGGGTGAATTTGAAAGGGTCAGTAAATTTTAACTGTCTGAGCTTGACCAGGTGTAGTCATGCTGTGGTCCATTTGATTGGCCCTCATACTCATATACGTAAAGAACCTGCAACTTTCTCAACCTAACCAATTCAGAAAAGTTCTACGATACATTTTGATCGACAAAGAAATACACAGAATCATCAAGTCTAGGGGGAGACAGAGAAAAACGAGCCATTGAGCCAATGGAGGGGTTGCGGGGAACAATTACATCAAAGGGTCTTGGATAAGACTAACATGCCACCCACCCTCCCATTATCCCGTTTGACTGAGCTGTATCACACTCCTCGAACCACCTGACACAAACCGGTGGGATGGAGCAGTCGCACCTCTGCATTAAAATTTTGCCAGGATATGTTAACTAGCACTATCAGGCTAGCATATTGCAAAGTTAATTACACAGAATGATTGTGAAGTAGTGTTGGAGGCGTTACCTGTCCCCAGCTACACATGACACTGTAAAGAAACAACACTGCAGTATAACCATGCCTAAGTAGACTATGCTCACTTTTTTGTAGCTTTGTAATATTCTGTTGTAATTGTTGCATGGTCTCTGTCCTCTGCTCACTGCTCTGTTCTCTGCTATCAGCTGATCGTCCTCGGAGCTATCTGTCTGGAGCAGGACTATGAGAGTCTCCCTCTCCTTCAGGTGCTTCTGCTCTAGGGCTCTCAGAACAGCATCCTGTAACAACAAGAGAAGAAACAACAGCATCCTGTCACAACAAAAGAGCAAACAACAGCATCCTGTCATAACAAAAGAGCAATAACAGCATCCTGTCACAACAAGAGAGCAAAGAACAACATCCTGTCACAACAAAAGAGCAAACAACAGCATCCTGTCACAACAAGAGAGCAAACAACAACATCATGTCACAACAAGAGAGCAAACAACAACATCATGTCACAACATGAGAGCAAACAACAACATCATGTCACAACAAGAGAGCAAACAACAACATCATGTCACAACAAGAGAGCAAAGAACAACATCCTGTCACAATAAGAGAGCAAACAACAACATCATGTCACAACAAGAGAGCAAACAACAACATCATGTCACAACATGAGAGCAAACAACAACATCCTGTCACAACAAAAGAGTAAATAACAGCATTATGTCACAACAAAAGAGCAAATAACAGCATCCTGTCACAACAAAAGAGCAAATAACAGCATCCTGTCACAACAAAAGAGCAAACAACAGCATCCTGTCACAACAAAAGAGCAAATAACAGCATCCTGTCACAACAAGAGAGCAAACAACAACATCCTGTCACAACAAAAGAGCAAATAGCAGCATCCTGTCACAACAAAAGAGCAAATAACAGCATCCTGTCACAAAAAAGAGCAAATATCAGCATCCTGTCACAACAAGAGATGCTGCTTCATTCTGTTTGTTGGTTTTCTTTCTGTGGTGGTGGCTGCCCATAGCCTCCAAAATATAGTAGACGGTGAAATTACATTGAGCTCGAAAGCACAAACCATTTCTCCCATACCTGCATCACTGCTCTATCCCCATTGTCCACAATGGTATCATCCACCTCATCCTGAATAGATCTCAGGGACTTTCTCTTATTGCGAGCCGCCTCAAGCCGCATCCGAGCCAATTCTTCCTGTCTCTGACGATCTCTTTGAGCCTAATTTTATTGGGTAGGAAAGACAGAGATCTTATATATCTGGCTCATGAAGAAGAGAGAAGATATTGTCTATGGTGCTAGGTATAATGTGAGTTGAAAAGCCAGTGACTGAATCAGACTGAATTTCAGGCAATACCAGCATTAAAAAAGCACAATCTCTTGACCTCATGGAGGGCACTGCATGATCCAGTGTAGTACAAAGTCAATGCAGGCATGTACTTTCTCACAGACCCTGTGACAAATTAACTATGGTTAGGATCTGAGTAAAAACTCACGAGATATGTGAACAATATGTGTTTGTTTTGTGAATACCATTTTCTGCAAATTATAATGGTACAAATCTACAGCATTTACTGTGCAACTTCACATCCTTCCCTGTGTGATTTCATCAATTCCTAAATTAAAGGGGTTGATATGCTCTCTTTTCCCTAATATATGACAAAGATGTAACACAATACACACCTGTTACTATGCAAATCTTAAAAAGTTAGGACTCTTTTCCCCTAGGACTCAGTAATATTTTCTTCTTTTTCCCCCTCACTTGGAAACACCTGTACAATGCTACATTATGTTACTATACAGTGGTAGTAGGGTGAATATGCAGCTGTAAAAATTTGATGCTTTTCACAGGCTGGGGGTTATAAAACTGCCACTAATCATAAGAAAGGAATGAAGGGGGGGATGTACTGTGTCATAAAGAGTGATCTCATACCGTTTAGACAAATGTCAATCATCGCACAGCTTCATTCCTAAGCTCACCTTTCCTCCGCCGCAGCCTGGTTCTCTCAGACAGTCCCAGGACGAGGGCCGCGGCAGCAAAGTCATCTTCCTTCTGAGCCCGCCAAAGCTCTCTCTTGAGGCGGGCGAGCTCGGCCTGCCTCTCTTTTTCGCTGAGGTACTGTTTCTCTGCTCCTCGTAGCTTCGCCAGGATAGAGTCGCGCTCCTGCTCAAACCGCCGTTGGAGGTCATCCAAGGGATTAGATGATGTCACATCTGACAACTCTTCGTCTTCTGAGAGGCCTTCTCCATCACCTTCAAGTCCTAGAGGAAAAAAAATAAAATGAGAGGCTGAAGACATAATGGTAAAACTTCCAACTTAATGTTTTCTTATCTGAACACTGGAGGATACACTCAGTCAGCTAAAAAGGTAATCTTCCTAAGTGCAAAGAAGTTACATAAATGGATATACCACTATAAAACAATAATCACACATGACATATTCAGTATGAATTTACAAAAGTGAATAAAAAAACAAACAGTAGGCTATAGAACAGCAAATCTAAACAACTCTTCCTTCCAATGCTCTCCTCTTGTACGAACTCTAAAAATGAACAATCTCATTCATTCAAACTGTTAAATATGTGAGCAGCTATGCCAGTAGGGGATTTGCTTTGTTACTGAAGCATATACCATGTGATGTGGGTCCACTTCATTCTAAAGTTAGCAAAAATTAGGTTGTTTCAAAAGAATACTGTCTTCGCGATGTGCATGTGAGATCGTTATATTTTACGCATCCTTCTTTTGGAGAATTGTAGGTCACTTCAGGTGTGGATTTTTTGAACACATCTGCGTTTTATGCATTTCTGGTTTTGAAGGTAGATGGCACCTGTGTTATACATCAAGGTAAAAACAGTGACAAGCCCATTCTTTAAGTTGCCTCTTAGGAGATACAGGTAACTCATCACTCCAGTGACACCTAAATTTGCATAATTCTCCCCTTGTTGAGCAACAAACCTTGTTTCTGCCTCTTTTTCCTGGCCTGTAGTTGCTTCTTCAGTTTCTCCTCATACTCTGCCCTGTTGTCTCCATCAGCTTGTGCATGTGTAAGTCCAGGTCCAGGAAACCACCGAGCAGGGCCTTCAACTCTTCATCTTTACCTGGTCAACACAAGACAACAATTTTGACAATATTCAATGGGAAATTCACTTATGAAAAGGCGCGAGAGTGAAAAATGTGACTATATATCGTCAACCACCCTCAATTTTGCGCACCTGTCCTATACCTAGCCACACTAATTCGTAGCTTAAGCTGATGTAGCCTACTCTGAAACTCTGAAAATCGGCAAATTGTTTTCAGTCTTTGAGACTGTTTCCATCGTTCTTCATTAGTCAAATCGCAATTTTTTTCAGTAGAAATTAGGTATCTCCTTGTACCTGTTATATTACTTCCTGAGAAAAAAGTCTGAATTTAGTGGCAGGTTCGACTCAGTTCCACATGCACAAATGAGGTGGGGTTCATATAAAATAACCAATTTTGTTGTTCTTCACATAGTTTCCTGAATTTCCACCGGATATGGCCGTTCAGGTATCATTTTGAAGAGCGTGACGAGGTGATTCCAATGGTTGTATTATTATTTGGTTCAGAGTCATGCACAGGAAATTATCGCAGTCAGAGTGTTAGGTGCGCAAATTGAATGATGGAACCATGCTATAATAAGGATAAAGCTGCACATGAGTGTAAATACGAGCCATCATGACTTTTTCCAGTATAAACTACAGTGAACGGCCTTATTTTAAAGCCAGCATGCTGCCACCCACATCCACTATACCATCAACATCGAAATTAGTTGAGTATGATCACAGCGGGCGCAGGTCAGCATTACGGAGCTAAAGTAACAGATTAACCAACTGTCCATGGTCTGAACAAAAATCAAACAAATTTACTGAACATTCTTGAAATTTTCTCTCCTCTATATTACAGTCCAGTCCACATTCCGTGAGCTCTATCAATGTCAGAAATCTATGGAATTTTAATTGGTTGGTATGAAATGGGGCCAGAGAAACAAATTCCTCATAAAATGGCCCTAAATAAAAATTCCCGAAATTGATAGGAACCATGAGGGTAGACGTCAGTGATGGGTAAACTCTATGTCACACAACAACCTTTCATACCTTGGAACATGAGGACCTCATACCTGGTATGGGGCTCTGTACTTATTTAAAAAACACATTTTTTGGGTTGGGACTTTCGAATGAATTTATCATTTTTGTGCGGGGATAGGCTCGACCGACCCCTCAAAACTAAGCATACTAAATATTTTCTCAGGGTGCAGAACATTAGTGGTCGGTTAATAGCCTCTTACCTTTGCTCAAGGGACACTCTGTGTTTCCTTTCTGTACAGCTGTAATACTGACAGAGAATGTTGATGGTTGGTGACGGTGAAAGATAACAGTGGAAATACTGATGACGTTGCTCTGGTGATGATAATAGCAGTGATGATGCTGATATCATTGTGAGGATGATAGTAATGATGATAGCAGTGATTTTAATGAGAACTGTGATTGTAAGAATATTGATAGTGAAGTAATGAAGGAAACAATGATATGGCAAGATGACGATCAGTGGTGGATGGTCATATGATGTTGAGACCCATTTGTGATACTATGTTTAATGATGGTAGTGAGAGTGAAAGTTGGTCATGATGATGATGATAATGATTATTATATTGATATTTGATCAGTGATGTTAATGAAGATGAAGGTAATGGATTGATTACTAATACTCATGATAGTGTCATGATGATGACCATGTTAATGACAATGATGATATGAAGAAAGTTATGATTAAATTGACATCCTTAGTGAGCTCTCACCATCTTCCTGAGTCGCTTTCTCCAGTTTCGCATCAATTCTTTTTTTTTTTCTTGTGAATTCTCTTTCAGAAAGCTTTGCCCACTCTGCCTCTCCTATCTGTTTCCGCAGCAGATCCAAGAGAGCCTTATTCCCATAAGGAAGTCATCACTTCTTTCGCAGAGCCTGGAAGCGGAAAAGGAAAAAATAATGAGTTACCAATATCTTCTCTCCAGCACCACCTTATGAGAAGAAATATTTCCACACTTGCCATAGCAGTCTGCGGGATGAGTTTGGTTTCTTCATCTCCTAAATTCATCTTGCTTGGGCTTCTAGTTATTCAATAAGTATTTTATTCCAGGGATGCAGATTAGTTCAGTTGGTAGAGCTCCAGACTGCAAAAACAAATTGATTGCGAGTTTGGAAGCCCATTGGAAGCCTGAGAATTTTCTGCAGTGCTGTTGAACAAGGCATGTCTCCTGAAATGTCCAACGCCATCCACATGGTAAAGTGGGTACCATGATAGGTGACTTGTGAAGAGAGTGCGTGCTATTATATGGCTGGCTATTGGGATGTCCCTGGGGAACACGATTAAGTGCGTACCTAAATGGTGCACAGGAGAGTGAACAAGCCAAGAGGTGAGTGCTTTACCGTACCGGTGGGTTGTGAAAAGTCACTAATTACAGGGGTATATCGTAAAGCCTTTGAGCTGCTCGATGTGGGAAAGGGAGATAGAAGAAACAAGATTTTGAATAGGAAACTTCTCAAGTGGGCAAACCTTAACAGAATTTACTGTCATAGTGCCCGCAATGTGGAAAATAACCTTCTTCGGTTGTCTCTTGCAACAAACACGAAATATATTGACAGGACTTTACTGCCACTGTTAAAATCACTTGGCAGTAAGCAAGTCAAAATAGTGGAAGCCACATGGAGAAAATCCAAATGCCGGATTTTGATGAGATACATTATGACAAACAAAAAAAAAAAAAAAAAAAAAAAAACACAATATGGTCCACAGCTGAATTAATATAAATCAGATGTTTAATTGAGGATTGGAACACTGCATCCTAAGGTTTCTACCAACCCCTCTCATATCAAACCCTCCCATATAAAACCCACAGGTAAAACACCAGAGTGAGAACCCTTGTAAGAATTCTGCTTCATGCATATTTACTTATTTGGAACAGTCATCCAACTTCTGTAGTCTTTGCACCATCATTACACCAGTTTCAGAGTAACTCGCAGTTCTAGGGATTTCTTACAGGCAGCTATACATTAATATACTTCAATGGTGAATTTTGTACATGCACCATTTGTATACATTTCACATTCGTAATGCAGCACCAACCTCCGTTAAAAAATATGCTTAATCAGGAGTCTTGTACTCAGGCTCAAAGACTCAACACCCTGCAGAGATGCTGCAATTTCCAACTACTTACCTTCATAAGGCTATCTTCATCAGCCATACATCATACTGTGTGAAGGCTATCAGGACATTCCTACCAGCCGACTGCTGTCTCGCCCAGATGTACTCCATCCGCCAGTTGGATAAATCTTCCTCACACTGCAAGTATAAAATGTGCAACAAATTAATACAGGGAATAGTTATTGTGACCATTTTGTGCTGACTCAGGCAAATGGCATTTGAAGGCGACTAGGAATATGGAATGTGAAATCAGCAGAGGCAATCTGCCCGTTAGTGTTAAACATTTTTCCATGATGACTTGAACAGGGAACATGGGCATATGCAACATAGGCAGTCTCGTTAATTTGGCAGGCTGCTTTTGGCATATTCTATTGGCTGCTGCTATCAGAAACTTACGGTGTGCAACAAGAGCAATGCTGCCACACTTCATGTTATGTTGTGTTGCCTAATCTAACACAAAAACTATCAGCACCTCCTGAGACTGGTAGCTCTTTAGATGATGTAATGGTGTCCACATGACTCGTCAGCCAATCAGGGTTCTTCAAGTGGAGGCTGAGGATGTCATTATCTAACAAACAACAAACACACTTTGTACTGGAGTGTGACCAGTGTTGCAATACAGGGATCGTGCTTACTGTACCAGCCATTTCTATGGACTGTCTATAAGACAAGTGCAGATCAGCTGCTGATTGGGTCAGGCCTAGTCAAAAGCATGAACACATTAAACCCAATTATCATTAATCTTCAATGGCTTTCCATCCACTTGATCGAATTCATTTCTTTGCTTGAATCGCAAGTCCCCCTACATTGCCTCACAATTTGTTCACACCTAACATTATGAGGACCCTGTTTTCTCTGCTATGGGCTCAACAATTCCAAATAGTTTGGCAGCTTTTTTGCCAGGCTGCAGTTTTCAGCTTCTTCAAGCAAGAATTTAGCCACATTCTTTGTGTAAGGTACTATGTGAAATTGGTAGAACTGACAATTACTCCTGTGATGATGGATATCAGAGCCAAAGAGGAGTTGTAATTTATTCGCATGTGTTTCTATAGTTTGGTTCGGTGGTGCGTTTATGAAAATACACAAAGGTTGGGTTTCCAACAAAAGTGTCTTTCGGATTACAGGCAGTATCTTTCCTTCTCTAGGCATTTCATAAAGGGGGATCAGTGTCTACCCTGGCATTGAAAAAGTTATATAAAGTCACTATGCTGTGAAGAATGGCGGATAGAAATAACAGAGGTAGTATTGGTGGAATGAAAAAACATAGATTTACAGCCCAGACCCACT
The DNA here is from genome assembly GCA_026419785.1 of Sclerodactyla briareus. Lineage (NCBI taxonomy): Eukaryota > Metazoa > Echinodermata > Holothuroidea > Dendrochirotida > Sclerodactylidae > Sclerodactyla > Sclerodactyla briareus. The sequence goes on along the minus strand of JAODTK010005546.1, from coordinate 159,057 downwards.
TCTCAATACATGGTCCTATGTAAGTTTGGCCCATTTGCAGAGAAATTAGGGAGAGTCCCTATCAGCATGAAATGTTTGAAAAAACAGTTGAATATAGGGAAAACCTATGTGTTTTACTGTTGAGTGTGTTTGAATAACTGATTTGTCCGTGGAAGTTCATACTGCCTTAATATACCCAACCACTGCAGCAACCTTCTAGCACATACTAATAACATTCCAAAGTGAAATTTATACGTAAATTCAGTCATAAATACCTAATTGGTTTCCTGCAATCTGAATTGGCCGAAAGAGTTGAATCGAGACCAGTATCGTTTCAAATCGAGGGTAGGGTGCTTGCATATTCTGGACTGAGGGGAATTATGATCATCGGGAATTGACTGTTTAGCTGGTGTGCAAGCCATAGTACCTGTACCTACATGTACAAGCCAGCACACAAAGTCAACTTGAAAAACTATCAACCTTGTTTGGATTAGGTGCTATGGAATACATTGTGATGTACTCACAGCAACATTCCTAGGGTACATTCATACAGTGTACAGTACATTTAGCGCGCACGCACGATGACAGTTGACACCCTGTACTGGGAGTGTAAACAAGCTACGTATCATACACAAATGTTTTGTACACAGAGCCCGCGCCCGCGTATGCTCAAATGACACACACAACATTAACACCGCAAAATATGCAAGCCTGTCATGGCTCACAAAATACAGGGCTAGGCACGTCATATTTCACACCACGCAGCCAACCTAGTGCCATGGTTGTTGTAATTATTATCGGGATTAATGGAACAAGAAGGTCTGGCATTGCAAATATCTCCTACAACTGTATCAAGAAGCCTTCGAAATACGGTTATTGTTTGCCGGGTCACCGTCTCGCGTAGGGTGATCAGTGGCAGTACTACGTTAAAAAACGTTTAGGCTACAGTCGACTACACAGCTTGTCGGTTTCGAAAATGAGTGAACCTTCAAAATAAGAAAAATACATATTTCAACCGCAGAAGTTACTGGTATCTTGGTTATATAACCTAGAGGTTGTCTATCTGAGAGCCTATGAATCGATAGTGATAGGTGTTTTTCTAGATTGCAATCTTGCCGCACGGCGGGTTCAAATTTCTTCGTGGACTTGTAGTTGAGTACAAGGTTTCAAGCTCTTCAATCATAAGCAGGCAGAAGAAACGGCATACAGTCGGTTACGCTGTATGTGGTAAATGCAAGTAGGCACTCAAGCCTTGATTTGAACATCTGTTTTGCGTTGCTCTGACTAGGTAGTATCAGAGGATCCGCCATTATGAAGTCACTGACCCGATTTAGGAGCAAGTTTATCGAACACCAAAAAAAATTGACGTAAAACTAATTTTTCCGAGTTCTTTTTATACTTTTTCGAGTTGTATTTATGAATGGCGATAAAAACGAGGGTTCCTCGGTCTTTTGTTGCATTTAAGACCTCTGAAGACGTCATCGTAGAGGCAAAACCCCCCCCTTCGGCTCGGGGTTTTAAGCCTCCCGATGACGTCATCATCGGTCTTAAATGCAACAAACGACCTTGGCACCCAGTTATTACCCCTGAATAGAACACACAGAATCTTTTAGGGTGTTTAAGTAAGACAACATTTATCATTACATGTTGGGGATACTTTTGATATTGCCCAATACACATGCACAAACCACAGAAACCTAAACACTGTAACAAAACATTGTAGGAATGTCTGGTTTGTACTGATGCATTTAGTTTCCACTTAGTTGTTTATAGGCCTCTATAACCTTGATTCTGCAGTTTTTCTTTAGATATCAAATCTAGCGGCCTACCATGCCATGCATCTTGTCGATCCAGTTCTTCAAATCTCCACAGTCTTGTATCTCCTGTAGGTTGGCCAGCAGTGAGATGCTGACTTCCTCCTGGTTCACCATCATCTCAAACGTTATCTCCAGGCTTCGGCTTCCGCAGGAACGCTCTTTAACGCCCCTGCCTCCTCCAGAATGTCTTGGTTAGCTTCATTGTCACCTGTTATTGGAACAATATGGATTTAAATGTCAAATTAGATATTGGTTCACACTTCAATTTTAAAAGCTTTCTTACCAGCGATGCCCAATAAAAAGGTTCACAGTCGGGAACATAAGAACGTTCCTCCTACTCCATATTAAACTACACAAAAATTATGCAGAAACCACACAAATGTCAGTAAGACACTTTTAAACTGTGGTGGTATGCATAGGGGTTAATCAATGGTCAAGCATGTTTATATCCACATGATGATGCACGGACCAGGAGTTGATGCAAGCGATGAGGAGGGCGCAACCACAGTGCATCATTTTGCCAAATTATTATTCCCCCTATTTTTGCCATTGGCGAGGACCACGGTAGGCAATAATCGCCTGCTGTGAACTATCTTTTATTCACATTGTCTGTCTTCTGCACATCCAGGTAACATTTAGTTTACCCTTTTCCTCCAGATTGAGACCCTCTGCCTTCATTCTGAGTTCGTTGAGTCTCTGCTCCCTCTCCTCCTGGGTCATCTGTTTAGCAGAATTCTCTGAGATCCTCGCTGCCCTTATCCATCATGATGCCCAGGAGGATATCCCTCCTATGATCTGTGGGCCTTGAGGACTTCACTGACGCGCCACGCAAGACGCCAGGCCATCATGTCACCTGTATAGGAATAAACCATGGAGCTATATATTAACAGATAGACACTGGCAAACAATTGCATTCGTATGGGTAGGGTAACATTGTACAGCATCATAGTTTGTGTTACTTCAAATTGCTGGGAAGCTGCCGGGAACAAATTCTAGGTAGAGCAACCTGGATGTGAAAGGTGCCAGTATGGTGTGATGTAATATTACCACAAGGAAGCCATCGCTCTTCCGAGGGGTGTGACGGGGACATTTTTCCTTCTCTGCTATATTGTAGGGCAGCTGATGCCAAAAGTTGGTTGTACATGTTTCACACTCAGACATGGTAAAGTAAAAAAAAAACAAAAAAACATGACGCATTGTTTAACTAAATTTTCTACATGGAAGGGCCAATCCAGTATAGGAGCATTATCTTTGGATTGTGAGCAAGGTATGAACAGAAACCATCATACTTAAAGAGAACTGTAAACCTCTTTGTCACTAACATAAATAGGGATGGAATTATTCAGCAGCTATGTAGGCAATAAACAAGGTGCATTGAAGCTCATACCATCCAAGTGAAAGGATGGAGATTGGTTCCTATAAGATGCAAGAGCTATAAGGCCTGGGAAAGAGATCAAATTCAAAATAATTCCCTCTTCCTGGCTTAGCAGTAGGGTGCAGGCCAATGTGCAATCAATCAAGTTCTTCCGATCAGACTTCAATCATCAATGAGTGACACGGTACAACTCGGCTACTTTAGGATAGCCAAAGAGGAAGGGATATGTACAGCTAGGCAGCTGTTTAGTTGATGTGTAAGTACACAATTGACTCATCAAAACGCTTAAGAGTTTTAGAAGAACTTCTCCCCACAGTACTATAATTTATGGCATCTTTGAACGTCACAACTCTTTGAAAACAGCTTTGGAAAGCTTCCTTGCTCGATCTGTAAGAAGGGTGTGTAGCAATTGTTGGTTGGTAGTAAAAAATTGTATTCCAGGGCAGAGTGAAAGAGATCCTCAGTTGGAATGCCAGTATTTTTTTTTTTCCCCCCCCCCCCATAAAGAATAGGGAGAATGTGTGATGGTGTGTGGGTCTTTAAAAGTGGTGGGATGTTTGTTTGTTTCTTCCAGTGATACAATCTATTCTAGTGGGGCAGATAGTAGTACCTCAGCTAGCAATCAGGAGTGCTGGGAAGAAATTTTGAGAGTCGTGCCTAAGTTGGCGAGGTAGAATGCTTCCGTTACCTACTAAGTTGGTAGGTTGTTTGCGCCCTGTGTTAGAAGTGCATTTTGTAGGGTAGTGAGACTAGGCGTCAAAGTTATTGATACTCGGAAACTAGAGGGCTGATATGCGTTTGATCTGGTTCACCTGCAATGTAATTTTGAAGATGGACATAGCTCAGATGAGTAAGGCAAACAGAATTGAAGCTTTGTAGGATTAGCAATTATGTTCAAAAGAAAATGTTGAAGTTGGAGGGCTTCTAGAAGAGAATGGAAGTGGACAGGTTAGTAAGTACAGATATTTAATAGTGATCAACTGGCAATGAAGGCCATGGGAGGCCTAGGAAACTAGGAATGAGGATTTCCAAAGAGATTTGCAAGAAAGGATAATAATAGTAATCTGGGAGAGACAGATATGCTGGGGAGGGGAAGAGTCACAGTGTGTCCATCCAATTATTGCAATAAGGATGAAACAGGTTAAGATGGAACAAAAAAATTATAGAGATACTTGTGGTTTGTATGTTGGAGACCCAAATGCAATACAGTGTTTGGTATGCTTTAGATAAGGTACAGTGAGCCCATTAGATGGCTTGTTTATAAAAATATTGGGTTGCTCTTATCAGCACTTCACCTCAGGCATGTGAATGCATGGCGGTGCAAGCCTTTCATAGTGTGTGAAAGGTTGAATGGCCATAATAATCGCATTTCTTATGTGAAAGCCAGTTAAGGAGAGACAGGGTAAGGAGATGATAATGATATTGTGTCAAGGCATGAGGGAACGACGGCAGTTCGACGTTGAATCTACAGTGTGCAAATTGATTTTTCGAAACTCACCTGCCAACACAAAACTTTACAGATTCCCCCATACTTATTAACATTAACATCTCGAAACATGGGTGAATTGGTTGGTTTTCAAATAGTGGTGGGGGGAATCTTGTCTATTTTCCCCCAAAGTGTTCAGTGGTGAGCATGCCACTTACAACCACGAAACTGGCTTATTTGTCAGACTTGTACTGGATTTTTTAATGATATGGTGTCAAACTGTGACCCCTGGTCTGGCTCCAAAATACCTAATTTTCATGTACCAACCTCCAGAGAACTTGACATACTTATCGCACTAGGTTGAGCTGTTGCTAACAACATCGGAAAGTGGCAAAAGTTTTTTACAGATTCCCTGGAGCGAGATCGTGGAACAGCTTGCCAGACTGCAATTCTCTAAGCGCAAGCTAAAGCAACACTTTATCTTTGCAAGAGGTGCCAAATTTTGCTTACATGTAGATAATTCATGTACCGTCCATTTTTCTGTTGGAAGTGGTGTGCATTGAATTCATCTGTATATATGTTGTTCATACTTTGAAGAGGGTTCCTATGGAAAGCAGTGCACTGAATTGGAAATACCCTTATTTAAAGAAAGACAATAGGAGAAGAAACTATGAATATTCCTTCAAAATCAAGGAAAGATCCTTCAAAATCAAGGTTTCAAGAGTGTTTTGCCAATATATCCAATGAAGGAAATACAGTTTAGAAAAACAAAATATCAGGCAGTTTCATTAGTTCTTGTAGCCAGGCTACGATTAAAATCTTGTTTTGAAACTGCATTGATATGAATGGAGGAGGGACATTGCCATACATGGGTATGCTGTAATTTTAACTGAAATTGTTGTGGTGCCCATGAACTGAAGAGTTCTTTAACGTTTGTAAAATATACATTAAATGCAATACGGATAACATCATACACAACCTCACTGACATTCATACCTTTTGGTGGTAACACTTTCTCATCCTTCTCGATAGGCTCTGTCAAGTTTGCATCCCGTATGCTCTGTCTGATTCTGAATCTCTCATTAGCAATTTGTCATAGCGTTTTTTGTCAGACTTCAAGCTGTGAAATGAACAACATTTGTATATGTATTCCCAAATAATGATGAAATGGATAAGCAATGACTGATTTAAAATTCTTAGTAATCAGCTTGTATACCATGGTTCCTACTATGAATTTCTGATTGGCATACAACTGAAGCATGAAATTTACCTTTGACATTGGACCGTCTTTTTTTTTCAAATGTATCACACATAATCTATCTTCCTACATTTTGTTACTGTATTATGAATATCCTTGTGACAACCGATGGGAGTTGAGATAGGCAAGCAAATGCCGATCCATGGTCAAATTGCAGTTCAACAGAGCAACTGACCAGATTTGCGACAATGGGCTATGGACAAATACGACCAAGCACAGTCAATCAATACTCAACTACCTCTTTTCCCAGTTGATTTTAGCTCTCTCAGTCAGCCCCATCACCAAGGCACCTGAACTAAACTCCACAGCATCGTGTGCCCTCATTCGTTCCAGGGGAGACGTAGTTGCAGCTCGCCTTCTTGATTGGCTGAGGGTTCCTGTGCCCCGGCCACAAGCATTGCCAGAATGACATCTAACTCCCTGTCTGATCTCAGCTGAATGTCAGAGAGAATGTCTCCGACAGGTCCTTCATTGCCACCATCTGCAAATCAAATATGAGATGGATTATAACTGCATGATATCAATGCCTTTAAAGACAAGATTAGATTCAGTTTTTAGAGCAATATGCACAATGGTCTTGCATTGTTAAGATAATGGTATATGGCTCGATTTCCTGTTGGCTTTTATCTGACACATAACGATAGTCATACTAATAGTATACATTCCATATGACAGCACAGAATCCAAACCAGGGGCGTAGCCCCAAAGCGCTTCAGGGGTGACAAATGCGAATAGAACCACAACTAATAATACATAGGAAACAATATGTTTTAAAAAGTCCATGCTTAAAAGCATCTACAGTGTAGAGAGTCCATAGAATTCGATTAATGGCAATGCATTCCATAGGATGGGGAAGAATACTGCACGCCCAACAGTCTGCATATTGATTCTGGGAGTTGAAGACACTCGGGTGCTAGATGACGGCGCTGGTGTGTTATCGAGGGAAAGCACATAGTAGGCTGGTTCTCCGTACAGTTTGAGGGGCCCCCAATTACAAGAATAAGGATTTTATATTCCATACATGTGTGGATAAGAGTAAAACCAATGAAGTTTCTTGCAAAGTAAGGTCAATGACATACATTTTGCCAGCAGGGTGAAACATTCTGGCAGCTATGTTTGAAGTTCTTATCTGGCTTGTCAAATTGTAAAGAATATTTTACCAGAGTATTTCAGCCATGTCAAATGGTCGAACAGCTAAATGGTAGTCTTGATGCTGCTGCTTGTTTTAACGAAAATATCCTGACAAGGGAGGATACTCTATCAGTGGTGTAATGGGCCGCTCCCAATATTGGGAGCAAAATTGCAATTTGAGCAAATGTTGATATATACATTCGAAAGATTGGTAAAATGGTGGCTCACGGCAAACAATGGTCCGACACAACACCATTGAGAATTGGTTTTATGAACTTTGATGAAGCTAGCAAAAGATTCAGCATCAGGTCTTCATAAGAGTTGTATCATATTGATGTAAAAATCAAAGAATGCGTCCTGCTCAAGCTTATGATTCGATGACTCAGCATTCACATGATTGCACCCACCATGACTAATGCCAGCTTCATATTTTTATTAATAATTTTCCAACTAGAGCACCAACCAGTCATCATTTTAACCAAACAAATCGAGGAGGGGGATCAAAATACCAATTCAAAGAATTGTTTAAAAGACTGCTGCTGATGCAACAGGAGATTCCAACAGATTATTATTATTATAGCCCACTACAAACATAATTTACCTGAGTCTGTTTCAGAGTCTGAGTGATGTCTTCCATCAATCTTCCTGGTAGCTAAACTTTCATGGATCTGTTTCTGTTTCAGCACACGTAAGTTACCAACTAGCTTTGTGAAAGACTCCTTGCTCTGTTGAATGAAGAGGATCATCACTTCATATTGACTGAAAAATGGCTGAATTTACCTGAAAATGACTTTCCTATTAGTTTACCGGAGAGTATATGAAATGCAAAATTCCCGTATCACTCTGATCATCATTACATTGACTTGTTGAACAGGTTTAATTTAATGAAAATTCCATGGATATTGAACAAAGTGGCAGGAAGACTTGCCGGCATATCCAAGATACATTCACAAGAATAACATTACCTTGATAACTGGGGCAAACATTCTTCAAGGTCATCCAATCGGCCGTCTTGCTTCAGTTTTTTCTCTTCAGTTTTCTCCCTGGCAATCTTCTGTCTTCTCTTCATCAGACATCCTCCAAACGGTTGTGAGGCCGTACTCTTTCACCAACATCTCATAGAAGAGCTTCTCCCTACAAAGAGTGACACATAGAGCCAAGGTGGTGCCAAAAACAGGTAGTAAATTTTCTCGATAGTATAGATAGGGCTGTGTCATTAAAATACGGGTTTGACCACGTTTAAAATTTATCGTGTGAAACGGTTTAAACAGATTGCAGTTTTGAAGTTGCCACAGAGTAAGCCAAAAAGTAATTTTACAACACGCACATCACGAAACGAAATTGCAATCAATTAAGGCCACTGATATTCCACGAAATTGCTGTGGATGAATTATCAACGGCTGGCACTTAAGCTGTTTATCCTAGAGAATAAGCTACTGACAAATAGGAAGTTCTTGTTATGTTTTTGTCAGGACAAAACAGACAGCTTCCGTGTAAAGAGTGAACAAATGTTATTTATCCATTCGAACGGAATAGCACAGTCCTAAATATAGAACATAACATCAGCACAGTATATTTATTATACAGTGCCTTTGGGATGAGAGGAGTATAACTAAGGCTGCACGGTTATCTCTCGGTGAAACCGCAAAGTTCGCACATTGATAACCGACTCAAACCATTTTTTTGCCTATTTTTGCGTCCCATGTACTGTCGTCTCATTCCTTCCCTGTAGGCCCGTACGATGTCAAGAAAGGCACCGAGACGTTCGCAAAACCTACTATACTACAATGCATACTTGCAGCTCACTTTATGCAACATCCATTTTCACAATGTTCTTCTTGTTATACATCCTTTATTATGTAAAAAGATTGCAAAAAAAAAAATTGTGTGATAATTTTTATATTTTCGGTTTGTATCGATACTCAATAGTTGAGTTCTTTTCAATCATTTTTAACATTATTTTCCAGTGGATACGTGCCAGCGGCACAACTGAAATTTTTTCTCAAGTGCGGGCCGTGCACAGATTTTATCTTTTTTCCGACTCCGGTTGTCCAAGGTGTATTGACGGATGACTCGTTTTTTTTTTTCGGTTGACTCGGTTAGTCGGTTATCTGTGAATTTGTAACCGAGTCTAACCGAAACCGAGTGAAACGTTTTTCACACAGTTAACCGCCTACCCGTGGCAAGCGTTTAACTCCCCTCCCTCCCCCAATGATGAATGTGGAGACTGTGCTTCTCTCTCAACAATGACTACTGAATGTCAAAACTCCAGTCAATAGTTGAATAACTAAGTTGGTTACTATCTCACATTTATTTGAATAAACATATTTTTTCCCTGCCATTGACTGACTGAGTTTCTGAGAGACGTAAGGATTTCAAATGGCAAGCTTTACTTGGGGTGAATTAGGAGGTCTTTTCATTACTGTAAAGAAAAGGCAGATACAAAGTGATATCTAGACCAGCAATGAACAAGCCAGAGAATCACAACGCAGAGTTGCCTCCCTGTTGAGTTATGACTCGACCAGGGATTACAGGGAATGCAATAACATGCAGTGTACACATACTCTTGACAGGTTGAACATCATTCCCAACAAACCTACCTGAGAGTTTGATATTTGTCCTTGAGTAACCTTTGCAATCTCCTGTTCCTCATCACTCAGCTGGAAGGAGCCAAAGAAGATAGCAGAGACATTGTCAAGCCACTCCTCGGCCACGCTGCATGCTCCTGTTGCCAGATAACTAAGAGCTCTGTAGAGCTCGAAAAGGAAGATCATAGATATTAGAGTAGGCTCCATTTGGTAACTTCATCTTCCTCCCTTTTCAACATCCATTTCCATTATCAGTTGGTTAGATGGTCTACAGTTGCTAGAATTAGCCACACACCTTGTCAGCAAACATGATCGGCGGCATAACACTATTATGAACAAACAAGCTACGAAAAAATCCTAACGTCGACCTGTTTGATATCAACACTAGATGAGTTGCCCTCCAAGGCAAACCCTAAACAGGTGGACATTTTCCATACCGCTTCATTCAGGATTTTGAACTCTGAACTGTGGTGACCTCAGATGACCTCAATGGCAAGACCAACCAAAGCCACTACTAGATCATGGGGAACATACCCTGTATGAACTCAATCAGACCAGGCATGTCTAACATAGCTGAAATAGAATCAGGAGCATCTTGCACATACAGTACATATTACTGGCCACCCTGCTTCTGTATATTCACTATATTGTTTTCACATACTACTACAGTACTGTACTACAGGTAAATGTGGTATGAACAATATAGAGGTGTAGCGTGTAGCCAGTAGCATACAACAACAGTGCGTAACACAACGGTAAGTGAATGCCTGCACAACTCCATTTTTCCGGAGACACAAACTTAGGGTCGTGCTCGGATGGCGCTACATGAAATGGGGTCCCCGCCTTGAAAAGTTAGGGAATCACTGCAAAGATTCATCCATAATATTTCCGAGGTATAAAAAATTAAATGCACAGCCAAACGATTATATTATCCTCTAAACAACATGTTGTTTCCGTCATGAAATTTGCCATTGCAGGGACTATAATGGAGATGATAGGTCAGCAATGATGGGACCTTGACAGCACATTGTTTTCAAAGAAACTTTCACTAAATCCATGTGGTATGAATTCAGGGAAGTTGGGTGGGTATTTCTAATTTCATGCTAATTATGACCCTTCATTGTCCCTGTTCCAGTCTTTTTTTGGACTGTGAACGAGCTTAACTATGATCACTAATACTAACTTCATTTCCCCTGTTCCATGTCTCTCTCTAGACTGTGAACAAGCTTAACTATGATCATTAATACTAACATACAGACACATACCTTATGTTGCATATCTAGCAGCATTCGCTCCACCTCTTGGGCTTGTAGCTGCTGAAGATCTGCCAACACCACTGCCGATACTTGTTGGTCACCCAAAATTCTTTCCTGAAGGAATTTCTGACTTCCTGTGAGAAGATAAGGGAAAATTTTACCTGAAAGATATTCATCAAAACCCCATTGTTATGGCTATATATTAGCAATATTTTCACCTTTTATAACTGCATGAGCAGTGCCTTAGCCTACCATGCCTGGCTCAACTGACTGATTTTCAAATACATTTGCGCATTGCATCGCACATACATATTGTTGTACATGTATGATGTCACAATTGTTATCTTGGTTATGCCATGAATTCCCCAGACCTGTCTCCTTGAACTCTATACACTATTCGAGATAGAAGCTCCAGGGACCGTCCCTGGTCCGTCCATTATGACTTAGCAGCTATAGTCTAGCGTGTTAGATAATATTTGTCGTCATTTGGTACATGGATTCCCAATAAGTACCCGGAAACAATAACACTAGGCTCTGTTGAGCCAAAATCAGCATAACCTAAATCATAACGCTAGAGAACCGTGCAATACCGTAACATGTTAGTATCTTGCTTAGCGCACGTACTTCACAAGGAGAATTCGGACACTACTCTAACTAGAAACACGCTGATTTCCTATGAAAGAAAGAAGTAAAGGATACCTATTCTCATTGGTAAAAGGGAAAGGTAGAACACTTTTTAGGGTAAAAAAAATCTTTCAATAACTTTTTCATCACTCTGCCAAGAATGTGACTGTTGAGCTCTAATTCTGGGGTAGCCAGATTGGGAGATGGTAGAATTTGTCAGGCTAAATCGAGGGGAGGGTTGTGTAAGTATAATAGGTTGAGGAGAGAAGGTGGAATGCAGTAAAGATTTGTCTGCCCAATAAACACCTCACATGGATTGCTTCACCTTCAGTCATAGTAAGTGACTTCTATTTGTTCCGGAAGAAATAAGGCGCCTGTGCTGTCCTATCGGGGGCTACACCAATTTGCATGAGAAACAGGCGAGGAGAATTAATAGATAGCTTGACATCAGAACCTGCGAGCATGGGTAAGACAGGGAACTTGTCAACAGCACACCTTCTTCTACTCAACCCTATTCTGGGCCGAGCACTGTCAATACGCTTAGCTGCAAGGTTGCTGCGTACAGCAACTGCAATCGAAGCCTACCCCTACCCACTGATTCTTCCAACATGAGCAGACGGCGGCACCTCAGTATCCCCTCTGGAACACGATCTTGAATTATGGCTATCCTAGACATTCCTTACTCTCCGATGACTTAACTATCTTTCAATTTCACATCCATATAATCCATGATTATTTTCATATCTTTCCTTTGAGAGTCTGTCAGACTTCATATTTCACTGCCCAATTCCTACCACAAGCCTGAAAAAATTGTCCCCCTCACAAGTAGGGGAACAACTGGAGAAGTAAAAATTATAGGGTAGTTCCTCAACATGGACATTTCTTTCCCCATTCGGTGAGGGTTTCTGTGTTCTGCAATCTGTGTGCCGCTAAACACATTCGGTGAAAACACACAAATATTTATATTTTGCAATCCATATGTTTCCTCAGCCATCAGCATACCTAGTAAGAGGGCCCTCTTTTTTAGACTTTGTGCATGTATCAGTAACAAATTACTGAAGTAATATTGTTTGTGAAGTTGTTCACTATCGCTTCATATTGTGAAATGCAAGGGTTTTTCATATCATGTATATAGTTCCTTATATACTTCCATACTCATTCAGCATTGACACTGACAGCTGTTTTAACACCAGCGTATGTACACCGAAGATGGGTTCTTCATGAAATTATGTTTACTCATGTTTCACTTTATGTGGTAGTGTCGTAATGGCACACTCGCTCAAAGGCACAGCAGGTGAAGGTCTCAGCCGATTAGCACTCAGACATACATTATGCATACTTTTAGGCTACCATCTGCCTAAGGTTAAGCCTAGCTTAGATGGAGATGCACAATGCTTCTTGCTATGATTTAGTAACAAGACTCAGGAACATATACTTCTGTTAATGCATCAGTTTCAGCATTACATGAGCTAAACAAGAGTGCCAATGGCACGGTAGCTCACCCTGTACTTGTTACTCAGTAGGCCTACTAGCATTTTCGAATCCGGATAACTGTGATGAATGATGGTGTGTAGATATACATTGGTCATGTTATAACAATGATCAAAGAGGATGTAGTGGGCTAGTTCCAATAGTGACTATCCAGGTATTATTATAACCCAATATCAACACTATGCAACGAAATCGCAGAAAAAAAATACATTTTGCATGATTTTATGTAATGGACCCTAGGGTCCACACTGGCCAAAAATACAAAAACACCCCAAGTAGCTCATTACACAAGGACCACTGCTCCCAAGTTTGAAGAAAATCAACTGAAGCTTGTAAGAGGCGATCACGCCATTTCAAGCGCCATTGTGTGTAATTTCAAAAATGGGCCCTAGGGCCCAAATGGCACCTTGGACCAAAAATTTCCTGAACACCCTGAAGGTACGGCAATTAGACCATCATTATGACTGAACATCAGCACTGTGCATCAAAATTTGTAGGAGAAAAAGCATTTTGCATGATTTCACATGAAGGGCCCTAGGCCCAAGTGGGACCTCAGACCAAAATTTCCTGAACACCCTGAAGGTACGGCAATTAGACCATCATTATGACTGAACATCAGCACTGTGCATCAAAATTTGTAGGAGAAAAAGCATTTTGCATGATTTCACATGATGGGCCCTAGGGCCCAAATGGCACCTTGGACCAATTTCCTGAACACCCTGAAGGTACGGCAATTAGACCATCATTATGACTGAACATCAGCACTGTGCATCAAAATTTGTAGGAGGAGCATTTTGCATGCATTATGTGTAATTTCATAAAATTGGTCCTAGGGCCCAAGTGGGACCTCAGACCAAAATTTCCTGAACACCCTGAAGGTACGGCAATTAGACCATCATTATGACTGAACATCAGCACTGTGCATCAAAATTTGTAGGAGAAAAAGCATTTTGCATGATTTCACATGATGGGCCCTAGGGCCCACAATGGGCCTTGGGCCTTGGCTTGAACACCCCCTATGCGCCCCTTCACTTGGTAATCATTGTGACCAAGTTTTTTCACCATGATCCATCAAACACCGTAGGAAGAGTAGCAATTTGAATCAATTGTAGACAGACGGACCGACAGACAGACAGACAGACAGACAGATAGACAGATAGATAGATAGATAGATAGATAGATAGATAGATCGATAGATAGACATGCCCTATCACAATAGCTCACCCAGCACATGCCGGGGTGAGCTAAAAAGGACAGAGAATCATAAGAGCCACAGTCTCAACAGATTAGAATCACTATCATTCATACCTAGTCTCATGATATTCCCATTCCTTCAAAGAGTATTTTGAGATGCCGCGTCCGTTCCTCTGCCATCTTGCTGCTATTCAGCTGTCTCCAATTGCCACGCCTTATCCGTAGCTCCTTGCGGCGCTCCTCCCTAGATTCAGCATCTCTCCGTCTGGCCACCGACCGCCAAGTGCCGCTCTCTTTACCTTCAGGAGGTACATCATCATCTAAAAGATAGGGATCGGGTAGTCGGTAGATGGTGCTCTCTCTGAGACTTTCCACATTAATATGGGTGTTGCTCAAGGTTATGTTTTCCCTCTACACTATTTCTCATTCTCATTAATGACTTTCTTTGCTCTATAATATTGAATCCTTCTCAGGAGACTTCACCCTTCATCATTCACTCTGCTTCTCTCACCCAGAAACAAGATGATTTCACTCATAATGCTACCTATGGTTGCAATCAGTGAACAATTTTGACTGGGGAACTGCCTAAGTTCTCATTTCTGGCGGCTCAGTTGCTTTTCTTAACATTCTTGGTAGGGAAATTACTAATATTTTGTTGTGAAACTTCCATATTAATTCTAATGCCACCAATTCTTTCAGAATGTTGGGATGTTTAGTTTGAAAAAGTTACTTTACCCCACACCAGCGACTTCTGCTCTACAAAGCCTAAATTTGCTCCCTAAAGCAATATGGTTGCTATATTTGGGGTGGGGCCTTACCACCATCTCTCAGTGTCCTTGATTGTATTCACAGAAATTCCATTCAGCTCATCAACGATGACTAATTCACTGTCACTTTTCATGATATGTCTGTATTTTCTCTTGGTCTCCTCTACAGATACTTTCATGGCCAGTTTGGCTCTTTCCTCTGAACTTCTCTCATGATCATCCAATTGCCCTCCTTGGTCCCTGTACACCAAACCCAAGACCCACACTCTGTATCCCAAACTCACTTTTACTGGTGTTTATCATCTCTGTCATCTCCATGGTACACTACTCGTCTCTTGGGGATGTTTGTTTTCAACAGGATCCTCATGATCTCTATCTGCATATCAACATACCCTTGTATTCACATCGGGAGTGGGCGAATCGTCCTTCACTCATTCGGGGCCGCTTGCCTTCCAAATCTCTGGAAGCTCCTCCAGTGCTAGTGATTCATGACGATCACGATCAGCATCGAACCTATTTAAGGAAGAAATGTGACTAAATCGTACGGATCAGCCTTTCTCCTCTCCATGTCGAGGCTCTCGCATATTTGATACAATACCGATTCCCTTGCAATTTGTACCAAACATTTGAAACAGTGAGGGAAAAAAAACCGTTAAATTTCGAGAGAAATCCTGCCTGCAAAGCGCCTACCTCAGAACCCGGCAACCTTGCCAGTGAAATTAATATGTGATGAACTCCAGTCCTAATTGCCAAGTCTTTATGATTGCTGTTGTGTAACAGTGCTTGAAATATATGCTAAATTAATCCTCACCATTCAGCAATATAAATGTTACAACATCAAGTTTACACTTCAATTCCACACTTGCATTTCATGCTATAAAATAATATGGAACATGGTTTCCTAAGAATAATGTTATTTACAACACCAGGGTGGTAATGATAAGGTTAAACACACCTAACCAATCACGTGATCACATCAGCACATAGCCCCTGACACCTGAAGCTCTCAAATTTTTTTTTTAGAATTGTGAGCATTACCATCAGTCTCTGTATATACCATTTGTCTGTGGGTCAAACAACGCCTTTTCAGGGGTTTCCCACATAATGCAACGCGAAACACATTTTTTGTGATACAAATTTACATGTACCTTTCACTCTTGAACTCCTGTGTTCTTTCAGACAATCCATTTGGCCATGGTAGCGTGTTCAAATCCTCGCCCTCACGGCTGGCCAGGATTGCTGCTGCACATAGAGCAACATACTCATACACCATCTTCTCTGAGAGAGTACCCGTCCCTGGACGCCCTTCAACAACACGGCCACAAGGAACTCACGCTCAGGCTGTGTAACGCTTGTGAGGCCAACGGTAACACTTTCCACCTGTGCTGGCCTCCTGGGGGGTATCAAAGATCAAAAATATATCTCTGCTGATCTTTTTCCATGCCAGCTGTTACGTATTTATCTGAAGGCTCACACAGGACAATACATCTGGTAGATTGACTTCCGATACTAGGGATCTCCGTATGGATCGGGACGCCGGACTGCCGATATTTTGCACTATCACAAAACATCGGATCGCCGCAATTGACCAAGCGATTCTATTCTTTTCTCTACCGATGTTTTGCTAAATGGTCAAATTCATTCACCCACCAATAATCACCGCTACTCCCAGCAGGAAAATGTCAGAATGAAGCACCCCCCGCTGCCCAGCAGCTCGTGAAAGTACAAGCTGCTAACTTGTCCCCGTGATCGTGACATTCATGATTACTATAAATTTCGCATCCTCTCCACTGTCCGTTTAAACACACCATCCTGAGCGTGGCTCCGATCTGCATATATCACTAATATGACCCCCTGCCTGTGTACGTCTGTACGTAACTTTAGTAATTCATAGGCGCGGCCTGCATATCAAGGCTCTTATTCGATCCCCTGTCGAAACTTCCTAATACATGTATAATGAAAGCCTACCCGCGGCCGGAAGTCCCCAAATACACGCGCCAGATCAGAGACAGTGGAATGGAGCCAAACACGAGCGCAGCCAACAAGCGCTCTCGATGAGTTACATGTTCACAACCGCGTACTGAAAGTCTCAGCTGTAAAAATAACGAACGAACCCCAGAGTAACACAAAGTTACGAGCATACAAGTAGGCTGTTGCGGTGTACCGTGCAAACAACCGTAAACGCCCTGTGTTTTTATAGCGCCGAACCACTCAGTTTTCACCACTGATCATGATTTTTACCATGACAAAAATACCGAATGATCTGCTGAAACGCTTGCAAAACCCTCTAGCGATATATAACAACTGCAATATTTCTAAATTGAACGATTTCTGCCAGGCAGCGAATCATGCGGAGAGATCACTGAATGCTTTTACACACCTAACACAGCAAAATTAGGTCTATGAGAACTGTCTGATCAGTGCCATGTTCTGTAACGATTGCAATAAGTTTTTTTGGAAAAGTGATAATAGCACTCCCAAATACTAAGCATGCCAAAATAACAATTTTCAAGAGTAAAAAGTTCCCTTTCTAACCATATTAATCCGTTTCCCTTTTGAATCATGTATAGTGTCTGTTTTAATCATAAATTGAAAAACTTTTGAAAAGGTTGTCACGGAGACCAAACAACTAACACACAAACACAGATATTCTACGTACATACATCAACAGATCGATCCTCTCATAGCCTGCGGAATATGTGAAATCTACTGTAGTACTCCTCCGCACTAAACAACATCGCTATTTTGACACACAAAATGTAATTACTTACTTCAGAGCAGCACACTGACTAGGCCGTTACTGAGTATGGAGGTAAGTGCCAGACATCGCAATTTTTTTTGAGCACTTAAAATGTAATTTCTCCTTGCAAGCACATGTGACACACGTTTCAGTCAGTCCGCTGTTACGTTAGCTTTTTAAAGCGCATAACTCTAGTATAAAACAAACTAGTGATCGAATCGCTCCCATTTTCGCGTTTTTCTTTAATGAAAAACGTTCAGCTGATCTGTGATAATGTTTTTAATCAATACTGTGTTTAGAATGGCTACCACTCTGAGGGTGTGTATTGGTCACTATCATTTTTAAGAGGTTCTCAAAAGACACAACCATACACCGGTACACTATCCCAATGAAAACAAACACCACTGGTCCCCCTATGTTTGTAATATTTCTGGCCGTCCATCATCCGATCGATCGAACCTCCACCGATTGTAGGAAAGGAAACATCGGCTACGATCCCATGAAAAAGCCCTTTGTCGTTAGAAGCCCTATCCAAACAGCACTAGCTCTTAGTCACTTAACCTACACTGGTTGAATAACTGGTTGATATTCTTGTCACACCAATGCTTCTCCCATTCTCAATGCTTCAGCCATGCATTCTCCCAGTCTGCTGCTCAGTGGTCTAAATGATCCGAATACTATGGTCACCACACCTCACTTATCCTACCTCTGTGATTTTCCTCGCCCTATACCCTACCTCTCTACATCACTTACTGACATTTATTGTATCAGAGACAGCAACAACCTTCTGTAGATCAGATAGGCACTAATTGATCCCCCCCTCCCTCCTTTTTTAAACCCTTTTTTCTGGAAGTAACTCCATGCATCACTAGTTTCAAATATCCAAGGTTATCCCCTGATTCATTGATGTAACACTACGAGACTGATGCTCTTTTTAGCCTACTGGCTGTTCCATCCCTAACATTCAATCTCAGTTATAACTTGTACCATCACTTGATACTTCATTTTTTTATTAACATTTTGATATAATTCTAACGTATGCTCCTCCAAGAACTCTTTTCTAAAATTCATGGGATGAACTCTGGGAATGTCCATTCAAATTACTATTTATACAACTGCATCTTGATAAGCAATAGGTCAATCCTCTTTCCACTGTCTCAACGTTGAAGCATTTGTAGTTGGTGCCTCAACATGTCTTATTTGGCCAAAAAATGTATAATTGGTGGAATCCAGTCAAGCGAGCTCATTGTAATTGCAACCTACGGAATTAATTTAAAACATTTCGTGGCATTACCAAAAACACCTCCTATCTTCTCATTATACTCCTTGGCCAATCTGCAATTTCTTCTCGCTCTTCCCTCCAGTACACATCCGCCGAGTAATTCTCTTTCATGTCCTCTATGAGCTGAATCTGTTTTGCCCTATGGTGGGGCCCATAAGGGACACCAGTCTACTGCTATAGTTCTGATAGCTGATGGAACTTGTGACTTTTCCTCCATCTTATTCTGAAGATTAGTTCCTGGTGTCTGGTCCGTGATCTTCAGGACTTTGTTTCCTCCTGCTCGCC
The DNA here is from genome assembly GCA_026419785.1 of Sclerodactyla briareus. NCBI lineage: Eukaryota > Metazoa > Echinodermata > Holothuroidea > Dendrochirotida > Sclerodactylidae > Sclerodactyla > Sclerodactyla briareus. The sequence goes on along the minus strand of JAODTK010005546.1, from coordinate 139,844 downwards.
CTCCAGTCATAGTACTCCAATGGCATTACCTGTATCAGATCGCGAAACCAGAAAGCTGAAAGACTTAGTGATTCTTCAGGTGGGTACCAAGAGATTTGTCCTGGTGGGGGGGGGGGGGGGGGGTTTGAGTCAGGACCGCATGGGATTAAGATAGCCCTCACTCATCTCCTATTGGCTATAAATTCAAATTCATCGACCCCCAACACTGTGTTGCATAGTGAGGAACCGATCTGGTTTTTTCTTGCCGATCCCGTTTCCCGTTTTTTACAAAAAATGGTCTACTGATCCGATCCTGATCCGATCTTCTTTATGTGCTGTATCATGCAACGTAGCGACACGGCATCCCCTAGGCTCTAGTGTAGCGAGACTCCGGGAAACCCCTATTCTAAATCTGAAAATGGAACGTTTTGGAACATTATCTTTTTGTTTGTGTCAACTCAATGACGAATGAAATTATATTAGAACAGTAGACTTTTTTAATTACAACTTTCACTTGAAAACCGCAAGACAAAAATTGTTAAAACGTTAACTATCAGCAGTGGGAATCCGTACCTGCTTGGCGATTGTTTGTACGGCCCAGCCAGGTATTAACCAGAGCACTTTGCTACGCTAGCGTTTCATATATTCATACATGCACACAGTGTCGGTACCGATATCCCGCCTGTATGGAATTCGTAAACGAGAAATTGGTATAGTGTTACTACTGGTCGAAGTCACATTCTGATCGAAGTCATGTCGTTAAATGCCTCCGTGTTCGAGATATCCCTTCTCCGTAGCGCAGATATATGCGTAGACTTTTAGTAACTGGCCCAATCGACTTGGTAAGACATACGTGTGTCCGCGTGATATGAACTAACAGGGGCCGTTGGCCGCAATCACTTGCTATTGCCGTGTTCTTTCAACTCTTACGGTGAATTACTAAGTAGAGCGAACACATCCCGTATGGGTTTCCCAATTTTACATGACACAGTTGCTCACTCCACGCTATACTCAACTCAACACTTGACAATGCAAAAAATTACACTGACACACTGAACTATTCAAGCAAAGGTGAATTGAATTATTGGCATACCACTACATCATCATGCACCATTCTCTCCATTCCAATTACTTGTCACTACTCTGTGACCCTGTCCTTGCCATCATCACTGAATCGACGAATATCCAGAGCACCAATCTAATTGGCTAGTTAACGTGACCAGCTGGAATTCTCGGCCGCTAACACTGTGCGTGAGTCTCAGTATCTGTTCCTTGACTGTCCCCGCTGATTCGACTCGCGCGGTCTCCGTATTAATTGGGAATTGAAACTTTTAAACTGTGTTATTGGATTCTGGCATGTGCAAGCAACAGTGTATCATACTGTATGAACCGCTGAACTTCCACTTTCATGCAAACTAATTTTCCCATGTATTGTGTTTGTCGGGGCGAAGAATTCACAATTTAAAAATCGCCAACGACAAATCCTCATTTCTGAACGTGACTTGCAGAGACGCTGATTGTGATATGCTGTGTTGCAATGGTGGCGTGCATATGTGGTGGAACGAGATCATGTATTCTGACGTCGCCTGGTTTCTCGACTGACTGATTTGTTTACGTATTGTCAGGCTCGAGTTCACTCCGTCTGCTGGCCTCAGCGATTACAGAAATAACTGAAATTATTTTGCGTTTTCATGACTCAATGAATTGATAGCTCTTTCACAACAGCCGAACTGATTTTCTACGCCCACTCACAAACAGTGCAGGATCGATATGCGAATGGTCCACTGGAAATTTTTTCCCTATCTCCATGCCGATCCGATATTGTGAAAATCGGGCCCGATTCCGTCTTCAAGATCGTATTGGTTCTACCCTATGTTGCAATATTTGATAAACAACGGCCTAAATTGTTCTACTTAACAGTGACAAAAGTTGTTTTTTGTGTTAAACATCTGCTGCTACGTGCGAATTTAAATGTTTCCTCAAGCGCCTTAGATAAACTGTAAATAGATTACGGATCTGTTCCCAATATGATGTCGAGATCGAGATAATGAGATACATGAGATTTCCCCTATGAACGATGTACGGCCCACAATACAATTCTAAGCAGCACTAACTGTGAGGAGGTTATTATTGAAGATCGACAAATATCCCTACTCACCAAGATGCTTTCTGGAGAGCTCCCGAATCAGTTTTATTCTCTCAGTATGGGTCATACTTCTCATCCATTGCTTTGCTTCAATAGATCCTGTACTGTTCGTGGTCCTTTCAGGTTTACTCCCGCATCGAGGCCATCGTCAAACAGCATGGCCTCACCTCCAAATGCACCACACCTAAACGCTAAGCGGATCTACGGTCACACTTAGACGGTAGGTATGTTCGTGTTATATATCATTAACAGAGGTCCATCTTCTTCTTTTTCACACATTACTGTTGGTTCAGCGTGCTTTTACCTAGTCATATGGTTCCCATTCTTTCTTCTGTATCTACTTCTGGTCCTTGAAATTCTCTATCCTCTACCAATGTAAACTATCAGAAACAAATGTTCCTTGGGTACATGTAACCAGTTCTTCACAACATAACCTGTTTGACAGTGTTAAGATTCTCTCTTCATCTTTTGTGAGACACATAGGGAGTGACTTTGTAATTATTATGTATCATGCGCTATAAAAAACGAAATTTATAATTATTTACAGTACCTTCCAAAGTTCAAATCTGTATATTTTTCAATTTCTCCATTACAGGGGACTCCAGGCCATAGACATGTTTCCCTACTTTCTCATCTTTTCAAACACTTCCATTCCGTATTTTGAGGCCATCCGAACGTACGGGCCCGTCCGCTCCAAGATGAAAACACCGAGTTGCAAGACTTCCCCGCCTTTGGCTAAATGCGGCCATAACACAGCGCTACTAAAACGGTGCACAGGCCATCTTATAGCGTGACTATTGAGAATCCTCATAATTGTGACGTGAGCGGCGACCAGACTGCTATTTCAAGAAACGAAGAACACAATAACAATGTTATAACAGGTCCACTATGAATTGTTTATTTGATCCCGTCAGTCAAATTTTTAGCAAGGCCTCGTCGAAACAATCTTACTTTATAATCTGTACTACCCCTTCCCCTTTCTTAAATTAGCATTTTCACCCCCAATTTCTTGTCGAAAATTTCGAACAAAATGACTGGATTTTGCCGACATAAATCAATCTGACCAAAACAAGCTGTCCACACTGATTACATGAACCAATCAGATTTTATGCCGCCTTCTAGAACGACGACTGTCAATAGAAATTTGTACAGTGGAATCTTTCATTTCACATACACTTAACTCTATGGGCAATCTTAATAGACTTAATGGTGTAAACGTCGGATCGGCGGTTCGACAAGATTGGTTGGCGATTGGGCAATTTATTGCTTCTTCTGGTGATATTTTTTATAATCGGTTGTAGGCCATAACTTCACTAGAAATTGATTGGAGACTCCCCACCAGCATGATTATGCATCCAATTTGTGCTCAATTAACAGTATTTCAATTGTTTGAAAGAATTATGAATATAACCTGGGCATTCTGCAACTTTTGGGCGCTGAGCGCTAACTCAAGTACGTACTTACATGCACCCACTGAATGCTATGCTTATTGCTTGGTGGGTCGTTACTTCGTCACGATATTGGGATATTTGAAAGTTGTGCAATATGGCGCTGTGTCACTGTACCGCGCTGTGGTGTGACTATGCAAACCAATAGCGAGACATTTGAATTACTGTGACAATGATAACCGGAGGTCTTTCATGTCCATCAAAAAAACACTGTTAAATTTCTGAAAAATATCTCTGAAATGCAAGGAAACATCTCTCTGGCCTGGAGTTCCCCTTTAAACATTCACAAACATGAAACCTCATTTACAACTCGCTCTCCATGCATTTTAATATCTTTTCACTAATAACAGCCAAGTACATTCCATATAATGAGACAAGAGCATCAAAACAACAAATGCAATTTATTGTGATATCAAAGCAGAAACCAAAGACCGTGGGGTGCCTCCCTGATCCTGCCCTAGACCTAAGCACTGTAACTCCACATGTTCACACGGTTTTACGACTTCAAACCTTAGACCTGACCTTAAAACAATAGGAACATTGACTCATTGGGGGGCCCACTACCAAAGAACCCTGATCTTTTGTCGTAGATGAGCACCAAAGATGGTGTGCCTACTTTCCTCCATTCGTGATAAGATAATCGCGACGCGGGGTGTAACCAATTCCAACCTGCTCCGAGGACTGCCATTTTTTCACATCCCTCTGGAATGTTGATCAGGTACTACGCTCAGAACACTCTCTGAACCCGGAGGAGTGGAAGACTCATGTCCTGTCACAGCTGTCCGATGAGACTCATTGCAAATATCCCGAACAAAAAACACCAGAAATACACCCAGTCCACTGTAAGACCAAGCAAACACATGAAGCGGAGGACCAGGTCTCACCCATCGCAAACTGCAGTACGAGCCAGCTAGGAGAAATGCTTTTAGGTGTCTCAATTGATTGTGCTAACGTGAATCTGACCATCCATGGTGTCATGCAGTATATCCTGCGCTGGCACACATAGAATCCATGGTGTCGTGCCGTTATCCTGCGCTGGCACACAAAGAATCAATGTGTGTCGTGCCGTATCCTGTGCTGGCACACATAGAAGCCATGTGTCGTGCCGTATCCTGCACTACTGGCCACATATAGAATCCATGGGTCGTGCCATGTACTGCGCTGGCACACATAGAATACATGGTGTCGTTGCCGTGTCCTGCGCTGGCACAATAGAATCCAAGCCTCTTCGCTCCATGACAGAAGGGTGTGAGTCACTCAGGATACCCACCCATATTTAGTTGTAAGAGGGGGTGCACAAGTCTCCCCACTTGCAACTTAGGTAGGACTCCATAATGGGTGTCGTTATATGGCAAGGAAACATCAATTGGGATTCAGGGGAGTTGCAACATGAAACATCCCAAAGGAGCTGCAACTGGTTGCAGAGATAGTGAAACAGTGTCATAGCAGCAAAAATCATCAATGAAAGGGAAAAAAACACGGAGAGGCAGAAAGTCAATGGTACAATGCAAGCAGTAGTAATTGCTGAATCACAGCAAATTTTTTCCTGAGAGGACTTCTTCAAAAACATGGTATTTGCCAATCGTTCTACATACCCACAGGCCTACCATACTATCACAATCCATAGATGTTGAAACTCACAGCCCTTCAACCTGACTTTGTACAGTTCCAATTCTTTTTCTTCGTGTATAGTGTATACAACAGGACATTAATTGTCTGGGTCAATGTGTCATAACAAGGGGAACAGAACAAATGTTGTGATTGAATTTACAGCGTTTTTTTCTTTTGCCTCCCCATATGTTAGAAGTTACATATTTCCTTTTAAGTCAATGAATGCTTGTATCCAGAAATATTCTGTGAATTTTTATTCAATCAGATAACCATTTCCATAGTATTTTATTATATTATTCGCATCAACTTTGCATTGAACATTTTTTCATCCCCTTTCAATGTCACATAAATTTACGTAGTAGTATGTTTGTCTTGTTTCACTGTCTCAAACTCATCAATGGAATTAGTTTGGAGGTTGGATTTTCCGATACTAATCAGAGGGAATTATCTTTAAGGTGAAGCTTCACACTTCTGAACTGACTTTTGAAGCATTTTATTCACAACACACGCTACTCTATTGAATCATCAATGTGATATTCAGTACTTTGAACACACCTGTTCAACTTCCTTCTTGCCCCCTGTCTGAATTTATCCTGATACTGCTGCTTCTCCCTGGCATCCTGTCTGATCAATAATCATCATTCTGTGGCAGGAGAAAAGAAATGACTAACAAGATGTTTGCCCTTCTATTACTGACAACAATTATGACTAGTATCCTAGACAGTAACCAACGACAGCTCGTCAGTGCCAAGAAACCAGTTGCTGTTACAGTATCATGACAAACTGGAAACTGTTCAGCTACACTCTCACACCTAAAATCTTTAGCTTTCTGGTTCACCAAGCCCTGTCAAGCTCTTCTTCCAGTTTGTAGGGCACTGGTGCTAGTACATTTCTGATGTGGAGGCCACGATTACAGTAGGTCCTATTTTTTTAAGTCTCTGGTATGACTGATCAAGGATCTAAATCTGGCCTCCAGTATGTAAGCATGATGCTTCATTCATGCAATGTGGAAGGTCTAATAGTTCATTTCAAAGTTGCATTAATGATACCTTCTGTTTAACTTGGATTAGCCATCCGACTCTTATACTTTCCAGTGTAACAAGTATCTTACTGGAACGACTCTATGGAGGTTGAACGGAAAATTCTGCGGATTCAGGACTCGAAAGTTGCAGGCAGTCCCGCTGCAAGAATTCATTGACAGTCATGTACTTATTAATGGAGAATTTTTGACAACAGGCATATAGAGTTAAAGTTGTTGCAAACATTACATTCAGAGGCTTTTATTTACCTGCAAGGCTCTGATTTTCCTGTCAGTTTCTGTAATATCTTGTTCTTCTCAGTCTGCAATTTATCAATCTCTGTGAAGACCAACGTATCTGGGCAGGCATTGTTAGTTGCATCACCGGGAATCTTGCACAACCACATCTTGATTTCCTCGAAGCTGGTCGTCTCCTTGGAGCAGTTTCGTGAGAGCAAGACTGACCCCAATAGTCCATCGTGAAGTGATCGCCCGAGTGTCGTGAAGAGGAACAGCGTGTCTTGGATGGATATCCGATCCATGCCCATCACGTCCAGAGACTTACATCCCACCAGGCGCTCTCTCTCCTTTCGATCGTCTGCGTCTCTCCATTGCCCAGGAGAGGGCACAATTGTTTCTTTTTGCAGACAATTGCCATCTGGCAGAGAGATGAAGCATAGTTGGGAGGTTATTAGAATCAATGATATTACAAACAAATTATAAATGAAGGTCATATGTCATCTCGTTGATGCATGTCTCAGAGATGCAAATAGCATGAACATATTGCAACTACTTCACAGTATAGCCTGTGGTCCTCTTCTAGTGGTTTAGTTTCACAGATGTTTAGTGTTCCAGGTTGAATTTTTTTTCAACGCACCATTAACTACCGTATAAACCACTCATTGAGCAGTTTCCTGGGATCGTCAGCCTGCAGAGCGAAACATTGTTCATTAGAAAAAAGATGTCACTGGAGAGCCTAGACAGATGAAATTGTAACTGAACTATTCTATTGTTCTCATTGAATATTGCTTCACTAATTTCTTCTCAGAAGTGCCACTCAAATTCATTTTTTAAGAGAAGTCTTCTGGGCCACAAATGGCCCCTCAATGACCAAATACCCTTGGCCTAAATTTCCTGAACACCATAGGTACCGCTGAGCAATGATAGTACTCATATTCACTTACCCCCACACATCTTCCAAGGCAGCTTCAACTTGGTCAGTACCGATTCGTTTCGAGAAAAGAGTTTGGTGGAAGTCCTGTATCTGGCGGCTGTCCAAGAATCCCACGACATGGTGAGTCAGGATGTCGTACAGTTTTCCAGGTCCCTCGTCAAAACCCATTATTCTTTCTATTTAGAGAGGAAAAAACTGTCTATATGTAAAAGAACTATGAACATAAGTTGCGAGTTCCATGTATACTTCTGGTGTTGATATAGTAGTATAATAGTTTTTGTTGTGTTTTTGACTATCCTGATGTCAGAGGTTGAAAGAGAGCAATCTGCTATATAGTTAGCAACTATAACAGCAGAATCTCAAAGCATCATAGAGATAGCTTGCCACTGTTCTACACATGACCACACTAAGTGCCCAGTCCTACATTGAAATTCCTTGAGACTGAATGATGATCATTCCTACCAAGTAGTGTTGTAAAATGTGACCTAAATTCAAATTATCATGATAATGCAAATCATATTGAAATTCAACAAATTTTACAGAATAAAATGATAGCCTTCAGAGAGGCAAAAAATCTAAGTGAGAATGTTTAAAATAACAAAACAAAACAAAAACAAAACAGTCAGAACTTAGATTCTCAACTTGACGGAACTAGAGGAATCTCTCGACAGGGGCCAGGCCTCCCGGACAGGGTGTGGGGTGGAGGCCTGCAGGGCAAAGGGTACGCAGCTGCTCCAATCTACGATCAATTTGCGCACTCAATAAGGTTGTCAATAATTATCATCAGCACATCAGTTGGGGGAGGAGAAGGGTCTCGCCCTTGTTCTTTTCCCCTTCCCGAATTCAATTTGGGTTGAAATAGCAGTCCTGATGCTCAATTCTTATTTTTGCCATAACTTAAGAATGCCACAAGCCCACAACCGATTTTTTTCATTCACCATTATTTTCTCTCTTTCGCAAAGCTCTATTAAACTGGCAGATAATCCAGACACTGTGGACATATTATTCTTTTCATTTGGCCTCTCTACTAATAATAGTACTGGAACCTCTTTAGGCTATATTGATGATTAAACAATACGGGTTGTCCTCAATTTTGCTCACGTGGGCCGTCATCTTACCTTTTTTTTACATTTACATTTTTTTTTACAGGGAACGCAATTACGAGTGGGAAAGACGTGATCACGATATTAACAAACATTAAATGGAACGCAAAATTCTAATTGATGGAGTACCTTCATCAACCACACTAAGTGCCCAGTCCCACATTCAAATTCATTGAAAATAATATGATCAATCCTACCAAGTAGTGTTGTAAAAATGTTGACTAAAATTAGAAAATTTTAGCATTAATTGCAAATCATTTGAAATTCAATCAAATTTTTACAAATTTTAACATTTATTGCAAATTAATGCATTAACATTACTCAATGACCCAAAAAGATCCATTCTGAATTGTCACTTCTTGCCTATTTTCTAAAGAGTTACCTTTTGGGACATTAGCATCACCCTAGAGGCTTCAAACTAGTATAGGATAGAGGTGAGATTTTCTGCTTCTAAGGTCTAAGTTTCTGATTTATTTGCTTTCTCAAACGTTTACATATGGGTTTTGTGTACGAGGAAGATGCCTATTGTTCTTTTTCTGGCTTTTTTAATGTATAAAGGCAGAAAATTCTTGTCACCAATATAGGTGACAGTACACTGCTACTGTGGTGCGGGGAGACAAGCTCAGGTGATAGCTGATACAAGTATCCCTTCGGTGAAGAATGGGCAGAAAATGACGGGTCAGCGAGTGGTATCGTGATGCTTTGGGGAGGCAGAATAGCTGAAACTCTTGAGGAATATCGGCGGAGTAAATTTGGACCCCTTTTCTACTAGAATATACAGAATTGTGAACAACATTACCAGAAGTGAATGAGCTCTGCGTTGCCCGAAATGCATATTATGTCAGATCATGCAACAACAGATTAGAGATATTAGACACATTTTCAGTAGCTTCTATTGTATTTATTACACCACTGGTTCCCCAACATAATAAAGTTTCACCGATCGGTCCCCTATTATTCTACTGCCCTAGCCTATACCGGTACAGGGAATGTCCCCAAGCATGGGTAACGGTTACTCCCTACTAGTACAAGAACGCAGTTAATGTCCGTTCGCCCAAATGATCCAACATGCTTTGGATAGGCTATATTGCCCATATACAGTTTATAGTGAACTACACAGAGGATTGGCTTTGTATTGTCCAGGAAATTGAATGGCTTGAATACTGGGAATGGCACCCGAAATTGAGTCTATGCAACAATAGCTATACAGTAGATAGTGTACTTTAGGTATTTTGGGTCGTCATTATACTCTTAAAATTACTCGTAGCATATAGAAAAATACAATCGTAATCAAATGTAAAAGACCCTACGAATAATGATAGCTTCAGAGAGGCAAACAATCTAATGAGAATGTATTAAAACAATAACAAAAAAACAAAACCAAAAAAAACGTCAGAATGGAAATGCGCACTTCAGATACTTCGTGCTGGAGTCACACAATTTGCATATGCTGCTGTGCTATGAACAGGGGTGAACCAGAGACTTGTGTGTTCATGCAAGATTGTGGACTAAAATGAAAGACACAGGCAAACGGAGGACAATTCAAAGCCAATGGTCAGTGCTACAAGGTATGTCACGGTGAAGTCCCCTGGCCAGGGGGGACCAACAATTCTGCCGACCGTCGTACATCCCCCCTCCCATCCCTCCTCAAAATCTTAATTTCTGTCATCTTTTTATTTCTCAACTATGTGTTTTGGGAAGCAGGGTGGGGGAGAGAGAGAAAGGAGGTTATTCCCCCCCACGCATGCTCAATGAGGTTGACAATAGCTATTGTGTTGACACATTTCAGAGTAGCATTCAGGTTTCTTGAACCGAACTATAGATATCTTGACAGTGGTCCAGGCCTCCCAACAGGGTGTGGGTGGGGGACTGCAAGGGCAAAGGGACGCAGCGCCCCACTATAACGATTAATTTGCGACAATTTGCGAAAATTTTATTTTTAAAAAACGAAAAAAACCTCAAATTTTCAGTGGTGGGAAGGGGATGGGGAAGCGGAGAACAGCTTCACTGGGGGGATGCACTCCCCACCTATGCACTGCTAAGAAAGAGAATTAATATTTGAGGCTGGTTTAGGGTATTTGGAGAAGAATTTGTGAGAGTCGAATGAGCTTCATTTTAGCCTGAATGTGGGTTGACAAAAGCTCGTGTGGGTCGCTGTCTCCCATGCTGACCCATGTAGCTACATCGCTGGACGTCAGTAGTTGTAAACAAGAGCACAATCCTATACAAGTCACTGGGGGGAAAAGTCTTTCTTGACATCGCGTATCAAACTTGCTAGACACTGTTCCACGTACGCTTTTGTCCTGTCGGCACAGTAGTGAAATAATTCCTTAATAGCTGTACAAGAATTTCCACACACCTAGAACAGTATTAGGGGCTAATTCAAACAACTGCCGAAGCTTAGGCTGAAGCCCTCCAGCATGTGACGAATAACAATAACATCAGGCCACTGTGTTATACAGCACTGCGTAACAGTTTTTGATGCCGATGGCTGGGATACTTCAGGGGACAAGTTTTGTATCCCATGTATTGGAACAACTTGTAAATTTCAATTAGCTTCCTATTGATCTCTGCATTTCTCCCAAAATTTAGTATGCTGTCCCAGATATTCATTACCATTTTACGTGACAATCTTACAAAAACGTTCTTTTTCCCGCCAGGAAAATCAATTCATCCGATGAAATTCCTATAGACCGATTCGGTGTGACTCAACGGAAGGATCGTGATGAAAACAAACAGGACCTGCCAATGAAATGTAAGGGAGAACACAGACGGACTTGTAGAAGTGCCAAACCTATGAAAAGTACTAACTTTCGAAGAACATTATCTTATTTCTATTTACAATAATAGACTTTTTCGCAAATAGCTTCTCGCAATGCTTGTGGTCCTAGCCTCAGGGGGCAAGTTATGCAAACTTTCATATGGGTAAACTGATTTTTCAATGTCACGAATTATCACATTTTAGTCAGATCTATCTCGATAATTTGTAAAAATGCTCGGCGACAAACAAACTGAATTGTGAGAGAATATGCACGGCGAATGAATAAGATACTCGAAATTTACAAGTTTTTCCAATACATGCTTAACGACAAAAGTGCCCCCCCGAATTATACCAGTCATGCACATCTCAAACTATCCCACAATTGAGGGGGACTTGAATTGGGTCCGGAGCAGGAATTATCAACCCCTGCGTCTTTAAACTCGGCACTATTCGAAAGAGAAAGCGAGATTTTGCCGGTGTCATCACGCTCAAATCTGGTCTCCATCAAATGCCTTTGAATAGGGCGCATTGGAGTATAGAACTATAACTAGTCTAGAACTATGCTGTCAGGGGGTGTAGCAAGGGTTGGTTATTGGGGGGGTTTAGAATGATGTTTGTTGCCAGACGGGTCTGGCATGGTGACTGATATGTGGGAGGGGTCCACAAGGGGAAGAGGGTGTCCCCCTCCCCTTTGGAAAATTTGGACTATTTAAACGTCCTCAGATGCAATCTGGTGCAATATTTCTAGTAAAATGGGCGTTCAGTAATTACTCGATCCCGCTCACCACGTGCGCGGGACCCTTTTCAAATTTTGGAATGCCCAAAAAATTCTGCCTGAACATAATAAATGGCCCGATTTTTATTGCAGCGCGTGGGTATGAAGCAGACCATCGATGCCACTGCGCGCGAAGCGCGTAAAAAGTTGACATTCCAATGGGGCAATTGACAGATTGATCAAATTTCCAGCCATTTAGTACAAATTTCAGACAATCTTTCCACATTGCCTACTCGCATGATTTTCCCACCTAAAACGGACTGTTTCATTGTTGGCTCCGAAATAGTGTATCTCTGGAATATAGGACCAAATAGAAACAAAACTGTCAAGAACTGACAAACTCCATGAAAAATAGTGTTGTGTGCGGCACCCTGCGGCTAGCAGATTACAATCACTTTGGTGAGTGACGGGTTTCTCCCGCTGCCTCGGGCTTTTAGGTGGTTCGGGCGCTCCGAATGGCTGTGCCATCACCTGACCCTCTGGAGTGAGAGCCCGCGGAGACCCAACCGTTATCTGCCAGGTGTGCAACGAGTAATCCGTCGTCCGGCCAGGTTGCACGTCCGTACTGATGTATCTACGGAGCCCACTTACAGAACACATAACCGGAAGATAAATCCTCTACCACTCACTAGCTTATAACTACTACGAGCTCACGGGCCGTCTGCAGCAGTTTCACCCCGGTCATCACTCTGGAGACGAGCCTAGTATTACCATCTACAACTTACTACACTTCGAGGACTCGCTTCCAAGTCAGTGACGGGAAGTTTGGCCCCCCGTTGACCGACTCATCTCACGCTCCCTCCGGTGAGTGTGTTCGATATAGTAGTACAACATGTATGAATGTATATATGCCTAAAACCACTACAAGTGGCGACGGATAACGGAGCGTGCTACCGTCACATACCATCACGTACTGGAACGATACTTTCATTACCACCGAGTTGTAGCTGGTTGGGGAGAAACGACTACCTGTGTAGGCGGGGTGTATAATTATCGTACAGTAGCCATTTGTTGGTAGGTTTTTTTTTAGAATGTTATCTCGTATAGCTATGTTTCGGACACTAGCGTTATCACAACAAGTTAACTTTCATTTAATACATTCTGGATTTCCCTTGCATTGTATTGGTGTATTCTAAGACCCCCCTGAGCTCGGCTAGCATTAGCCAGGTAGTTTGCGCCATACAACAGAAGATTACTATACTGTAGAGGCCACAGGGATTTGTTTATACATCCAGTGTGCGCAACTCCAGAATACCGATTCCGCACTATGGATATGTATGGTTGGGAAGTGGGAGAGCGCTATCTGTGTATAAGGTCAGACCCCCCACTTTCCTGTTCCCGCATTCCAGCCATGGGGAGGTAGCAAGACGCTCCGTCCATGGAGGAGTGCGCCCTACCACCCGGGGTATCATGACCGAGTATGTTACTCACTTGTCGTGAGGGCGGAGGCACCCTGTTTCCAGGATTGGCCCCCAACTTCTCCAGTTTGACCGATTGAAACGGGTAGGCAGACACCCCAACACATCAGGCCTACAGGTATGAACCGGGGCTAGCTGCCCAGACGCCCCCAGAGATCACCCCAGGATAACGGGAACCCCCCACCCTGCCCAACCTGTGGACATACCAAACAAGGATATGCCCCAACCATATGCCCCACCCCCCTCTACCTATCATAGAGCAGGTAGGCTCAACCCCATGGTTAGAGGACGGGACAGGCAGTCACATTACGATGATAGTGGGAGGTATCATTACAAGATCCACCACCCGCCTACCCAGTATCTAAGGGGAGAGGGAAGAGGGTAATTGCAAGAAATATTCTGATCATTGGACGACTATCCTGCCAGGGAGTCCCCAGACCCCCCCTTTCATTCCACCCAACATACAGGGATGTCCCGTATCATTTGACCAGACAAGTACACGCCAAATGCCACACCACCCCAAGATTCAGTCGAAAACGAACCCACCCCGTGTACCGCTCGCACGATGTTCCTCTTCACTTGGTTACTCATGGGAGAGGGAGGATGCTAATATGCTGACAACCTCAGGGAACAGACCTGCGTAACCCCACCATCAACCCCAACCAAGGAGGAGGTAAGGGACCTGGCCTGGGTTTGGGGGAGAGGTCACAGCTCTGAGGAGGCACTTCTTCTAGCCCTTTGTAGCCAGTTCTGGTTAGTCGAACAGATTTCTGCCGTCCAGTCTGAACTGGGGTTCTCTACGGCAGGCATTTGACTTGTTGAAGCTTCGGTGCCAGAGTCCACAGCGAGATTCCGGCTCTTCCTCCAGGGAGTATGACGCGATCACCATGGAGTTGCCGATATAATTAAGGATGCGAACCAGAAGAGTACCTGAAGCTGCCAGAAATTAGGAGCCCGGTCCCTGCCCCGCCCACTGAATCTTGCCCCCATAGTGGAGAGCAAGGTCACATAGCCAAATAGTGCCCTATTGTAGCATGTACGGAGAGCTCTGACGACCCGTTAAACTGCCGAGGATGGAGACGGGGGCCACGCCTCATCCGAATAGACCGAGGCCCCGATGACGCGAGAACCCAGGCTTGCTGCGGAGTCGCCTAAGCGAGAGGTTTCCCAGGAACCACCCATTGCGACCCAACCCACCCCATATGAACACACACTACGCGAGGGGGACTGACCTACCCGCTGGAGTCAAGAGCTGGGGTCCCAACTTTCGACGTGGGGGCGGGGAGTTGGTGAAACCCGGCAACCCAAGTTGGGATCCAGGGGGTTGACTACGCCCATGTGAGTGAGCAAGCCATGCAGCATCTGTTTTGGAGTTCCCCAGTACAAATTCTCCTGGAGCTCCACTGCAGGAACGTTCCCTCACCAGGACTCTTAACTACAAGGCCACCCCCCTGGATTTTATTAATTTATGAGCGTGAGTTGTCACCACGCTATCCCTATGTCTTGTACGACTTTTATTTATCGCAAGGAGTTGTTCCCACGCTACCCTATGCTGTCTTTATGATTTTATGAGATGGCCCCGCCTCTCCATGTATTTTATAATTATTTCATGGCTCTGTAGCCATCTGGTTGGTCCTCTTGTGAAGGATGCGGCCACATGTTATCTTTGAAAAATGTGAATAATTGTTATAGGTATTTTAATATATTTTTACAGTGCAGAACGTCCCCCCTTTCCTTTTTAAAGTGGGGGAGATTGTTGTGTGGAGCGGCAACCTGCCGCAACAGATGACATCACTTTGGTGAGTGACGGGTTTCCCGCTGCCTCGGGCTTTTCCGGGGTCGGGCGCTCCGATTGGCTGTTCCATCACTTACCCTCTGGAGCGAGGCAGCCGCGGGACACCAACCGTTACTTGCCAGTGTGCAACGAGTATCCGTCCCGGCCAGGTTTTGCAATCTCCATACTGATGTACTCTACGGGCCATTACAGAACAACTAAACCGGGAAGATAATCAATTTACCACTCAACGAGACTTATACTACGAGCTTACCACGGGCCCGTCTGCAGCATCATCCCGTCGCAACGCTGGAACGAGCCTGTACTACATCACCATCTTACTACTACGTCTAGGCTTCGCTACCGAGTCCAGTGACGGGAAGTTTGGCCCTCTGTGTACGAACATCTCTACGCTATCCACGGCCCGGTGTGTCTCGATATGTAGTACACATGCATGGAATGTCATATATATGCCTAAAACCACTACAATAGAAGGTCAAATGCTACGTAGCCTTCGCTTCCCCCTTTTGTGCCTCAAATGCCGACAGAACCTCGGTCACCTCGTCCATTACAAATACACACCCGCGGCGACCATGTCTCTCGCCGACGCTGATGGGTCAATTAGATGAAGACCCAAAAGTCGAAATATAGCCGATAATGAAGTCTGGCTTCCGTTGTTTTCCTTTATTACAAACCTTCCCATATCCTCTGTCTTCGGTCCTGATCACGTCCCTTACTTCCCTTTTCCTTCCCTCGTCTTTCTTCTTTTCCTCCTCTCCATCCTCTTTTTTTCTTCTCTTTCCTCTTCCTGCTTCCTCCCCCCTCTCTTCCTCGTTCTTTCCTCCTCTTCTCCATATGGCGACAGACCGAAAATTTTGGGACGGCAGGAAATTATTGGGGGGGGGGGGGGTGTGGACACCCCCCCACCATCCACGCCCTGTCGCACGGCCCTGTTGCTTGTAAACGAATCGGTCTATTTGGCTTCCATAGAAGTGCTTCTTTCCCACTCCTGAGCCTAGACCAAAAGTAATGCATTGAGAGACGAGTTGCGGAGACTATAGATGGACCAATACAATTGGATACTCCAAAAACGACGAACTCTATGATGTGATCAATCAAATCACTTGGTCTTCCGTAGTTATAGCCATGACGTTTGAGATTTTTTGCGTATGCGCGAGGGACTCCAAGAAGATGCCCCACGAAGATTCGCCTTGAGAGGAGAAGCTTGAGCTTACTACTAAGCCAGTGGGGAGACGGTACTACTTGCTCGGAAAAACGAATCGCAATTCAGGAATCAAACATTATACAGTCGAGGAAGCAATAAACTTGCTCAAGATCGTGATAAGTGGCGGAGATTGATCACGTGCATGTCGGATCGTGACAAGACTCAACCTACTACTACTACTACTAGAGGGACTATTTGCAGAAAGGCTAATGAATAGAATATTTGCATAGACCTTATAACACTTAATTATAGAAGCCTAGAATAGAAGTGGCTAGAAATCGTTAACGGACAAGTCGTGGCAGGAAGGGGCTCTATGGTCTAGTGTTATATTTTGTATAAATACAAGCACGAAGGACTACGTTAGGCTAACGTTAGGACTATTCAGGGTCCATTCTCCGGATACGCGATGCACACTGACTAGGTTTACAGAGGCAGAAAATTAGAACATGATAGGAGTGGTGCAGAAATGGGACTGACCCATTTTGCTATTAGTACTACACCATTGAAAATCACCGCCTGCCACACAGTCCAGTTGGAAGTCGCGAAGTGAAGAAGCAGAAAGGGACAGTGCCATGGTTGCAAAACAATCGCAGCACGATGACACTGCTTGACTATTACTTTTTTTACAGCGGTTGGTAGTCTGGGCATCGTCATCAAATAGACGGAATGTGTGAATACCGGAACGTTCTCGCGAAACGATAGATATGCTAGATACATTATGAATTCACCTGTTTATTAAATTAACCAATCTGTCAGGTTCATATTCGATTCTGGATTATGGACAATATCATATCGAGGAATAAAACTATACAAAATGTAATTTCTCTAGAAATACAAATATTCCATCTGGAAGCGGCGTAATGAGTCATTGTCGCGAGGCAACAAAATTTGGACCAGATTATTGTCATTGGATTGGCATAATTCTAGACGGAAACTTGGGCATCTCATTTGTTGCGAGTTGGAGTTTTCTGAGGAGAAACGAAAATGGAAGGACGATGAAAGATGATTGCCGACATATCTAACGACGAAAATGACTGAGCAATTTCTCCTTCCGGCACCTGGAAAGTATAAACACACTTGGCTGGGAGCGGTATATCTCTGAAAAATGGTTCAGAAGAAACAGAAATTAGTTTGGATTCAGAGTCGTATCCGTACAAGTGATAATGTTGGCTGACCGCTTGACACCATCGCACAGTGTGCGCATTAATGAAATTGAAAAGGAGGCTAGAGTGTGCACTATGGTGTGGATTATCCAACCTGCAAGTAATTGGTGATGGTTAGGATGAAGCAACAATTCCACAGAACCTAAACAGTAATCCTACCGAAACTTTTTTTGTTTAGCAACCACCTGACGTTTGGTAACAGTAGCAACCGTACCAAAAGAACCATTCGAGTTGCCTTGGCCAAAAAAAGAAATAAGAGCGGATTCGTCTTCCACTCTGTAGATGGCCTTACTGTGTGAGATTTATGAGAGATGCCACCACTGCACCAGGCACAGTCAAAGTTGCAGACATGTGATGGACTCACAGAGTATTCCAGCATATTCAGAGGGAGCTTATCTCGCAGCAAAGGAGGGATAGCTTCCAGGAAAAGACCAGATCCCTCGGGCTACTCTGCAAGCCAAAGGTTTGTATATTTGGGGGTCAAAAACCTCACACTTCCTAGCTTCACTTCTAAGGCAAAAGTAAAGTGCACTCATGCAAGAGAGCCCATTGAGAATATTGCAGCAGGGTGTGATGGGTAGGGGGAATTCGAGATGTTGTAAGAATTTGGGTATTCAGCGGAATCCGGTTGCGAACCAATAATGGTCCTTATTGCGCATACCAACTATCCTCCATCCAATGCTCGGTGGGCGCTTTGGAGTAATCCAACGGAAGACGAAGAGTAAAAATTATGATAAGGTTATTTTCTTCAGTCATCTTGTTGTTTTTCATATATTTTAATTTTTGAGACAGTTCATGGTTTCAAGTGTGCCTGCTCACATGAAACGTTGTTCTCCAATGTATATTTGAACTGTTACCAGGAATCCCATTTTTAGCTTGATCTAACTGTGACTGTCGTCTTTCCATCAATCCGACGTTCAGTCTGTAAACTTTTGTGCTTTTTTTTTTGCTTTCAAAGGGATAGTGCTATTTTATTGAAACCAACTTCTAACTTCATTGGAAGGATGATAAATCAAAATGAATATTTTTTTGTATTCATAGGCCTATTCTCCTCATTTGAAATGACAATAGTCTACCCATTCATCCTTGAAATATATAAATATTAATTTAATATATATTAGGATAATGAATTATACTACAGTATGCCATGCCCAGCAATACTCAGACCAGTCTCGTGCTTGACTTGAGTTGCTGATACTTGCATCAAATCTATTAAAACATTGTAGGCTATAAACAAAGGAGAAAACCGGAACGTTTTAACTTTTTCAATACTAAATACTGTGCCTTTTCTTGTTGTGTTTGGAGCGATGAATGAAAGGGTCGATGGCCAACAGCATCATAGCAGATGTGATGTGAGTAATGTAATGATACTATAGGGTTGGGGGGGTGAGGGGGGCAGTGGCACTTTGATGTTTAGTTTGATCTGCAGCTTGTGTTAAATGTTCTTCCTCCCTCCATAAGGTACTGCACTAATTCTTCAAGCCATCGAAGCACAAGTGTTTGGTTGATTCAAATAAAAAATATTAAACCAAGGCTAGGGTAGGACTAGCCGCTTTCGCAGGCGTTCGGTACTATTAGAAAAAGCCTGCGTTCACAACTCCCGGCCTAGGCTGTTTTTAGGCTATCGCTACAACAGCGCTAACGGCCAATTTTGTCCAACTTCTGTTTCTGACAAGCTTGTATCCAATCAAATACCAAAAGACCAATAGGGTAGTTAAGAATGGTTTAGAACCATTAATCCCATAATTGGTCTTTGGCAGATGAGGAATTACCAAAATTTACCCAAAAATTCCACTCAGGAAATCAAGAAAGGCGCTCAACTGTTTGCTTGTATTTTCAGCAGTTGTTTCCACTCCACCTGAAATTCGGAAAATGGGTGCCTCAATGCTCATTCAAGAAATCTCGTAAAATGAAATGATCTCCAAGTGTTGATTTTCGTAGGTTTTGTAAGTATAATCAGAAATTCCAGGAAACCGAGCCATTAGGAAATCTGGGGCTTCACATTTCAGGGAGATTGATTTTGAGAGATGTGGAAGAGCCACCGTTAACGAAAGTTATAAAAAGTAGGTTCCAAAACAAGCCCAGGCTGGGACAGGGGAAACAAAACAGGTGGTGATTGTCCCCAATTATTATGGTCAAAAATTTAGATTGTATCAACTTCATACTACTGAAATTTTAACATTGCTGTGGATTGGGAATGTTCTTGAATGATGTTTGAAGAATAGAGGACTGTGTAATCGGAGAGGAGGACAGTTGGAGGCAAGAGGCGACGGATTTAGTCACCTTCAATGGGAGTGTGCTACATAAAAGTTCTTCTGATGCGACTCCGTGACTAGGCGGAACTGGCTAGTATTTTAAATTAATGTGCCCATATTCTTTCATTACTCCTGGCCTAAGGTGAAAATGAAACTTTTAATCTGTTTCTGTATCTTGATTCTATTATTTATCCATTTTCCACAGTGAAGTGCCATATATAGTCTCCTAAGTCTTGGAACACGTTGAGTGACTTAATAAGTTTTTTAGGATGATTACATGCACTTGCATGAGAAGGAATAAGGACTATAGATGTCAGCAAAGGGGATAGCTTGCCAGGTAAAGACCAGAACCCTCGGCTCTCTGCAAGCCGCCAAAAGGTTTGTATATTTGGGGGGTCAAAACCCCACACTTCATAGCTTCACTTTCAAGGCAAAAAGTGAAAGTGCACTCATGCAGGAGAGCTCATGAGAATGATGCAGCATGGGTGTGTAGTGAGGAATTCAGATGTGTGTATAGCATTTTGGGGTATTCAGCGAATCCGGTCTGAACCAATATCTGGTCCTCCTTGTCCACACACCAACTATCCATCCATCCAATGACTCAGTTGGGCGTGCTGCTTTGGAGTATAATCCAACGAAGACGCAGTAATAAAACTTATGATATAGTTATTTTCTTCATTATTTGTTGTTTCATATATTTAAATTTTTGAGACAGTTCAGGTTCAAGTGGCCTGCTCACATGGAAACTGTTCTCCAATGTATATTTGAAACCTGTTCCAGGAATTCCCATTTTAGCTATATCTACTGTGACGTTCTGTCTTTCCATCCATCCGACTATTCAGTCTTGCTAACTGTTGTGCTTTTTTTTGCTTTCAAAGGCTGCTCTTGTATTGAACAACAACTTCTAAATTCATTGGAAGGGATGATAATGCACATAGTTGTGATATTGTATTTTTTTTTTATTCCTAGCCTATTCTCCCTCATTGAAATCTACAATGTATACCATTCATCCTGAAATAGATAAATAGTAATTAATATATAGTATGATAACATGAATAACTACCGTATATGCCAATTGCCCAGCCATACTCAGACCAGTCTAGCTGCTCTTGCGAGGTGCTGATACATTGCATCAAATTCTATTAAAAAAGTTATGCATATAAAAAAAGGATAACACCTGAAACTGTTTAACTTTTTTCCCAATAAAATTACTGTGCATTCAGTGTATGTTTTTTGGTTAGCGATTGAAATGGCGAGATGGCAACAGCATCATAGCAGATGTGATGTGAGAATGATAATTTACTATAGGATTGGGGGGGTTGAGGGGCAGTGGCACTTTTGAGTTTAGTTTGATCTGACAGCTTGTGTTTTTAAATGTTCTTCTACCTCATAATTACTGCTACATTCTTAAAGGCCATCGAAGCACAAGTGTTTGTGGGTGATCAAATAAACATATTAACCAAGGCTAGGCTGGACTAGCCTGCGGTTCGCAGGCTTGGTACCTATACTAAAGCCTGCGTTCACAACTCGAGCCTCGGGCTGGTTTTAGGCTAGCGCTTAAACAGCGTAAGAGGACCAACTTCTGTCCAACTTTGTTTCTGACAAGAGCTTGGTATCTCATCAATCATAACCAAAAGACCAATAGTGTATGTTAAGAATGGTTAAGACTCAGTAATTCCCCATATTGGTCTTGGCCGATGAGAATGACAATATTTACCCAACACCACTCAGGAAGCCAATAATAAGGCTCTCACTGTTGCTTGTATTTTCAAGCAGTGTTTCCACTCCACTGAAATTCAGGAAATATGGGTTTTGCCTCAACGGCTTAATTCAAGAAATCGCGGAAAGAAATTATCTCCAGTGTGTGTTGATCTCGTAGGTTTGTGAGGTATAAATCAGGAAATTCCAGGAAAAAACCGAGCCAATTAGGGAAATCTGGGTTCCCTTTCAGGGGAGATTGATTTGAGATGTGTGAAAATTAACGAAAAAGTACTAAAGTAGGTTCAAAACAAGACAGGCTGGGAAAAAACAGGGTGGCGTATTTTCCCCAATATTACGGTAAAATTAGCGTTTGTATCAACTTTTCATACTAATGAAATGTAACGATTGCTGGGGATTGGAAAGTTCTGGAATGATGTTTTGAATGAAAGTAAGAGAGGATGTTTAATCGGAGGGAGAAGTTGGAGGCATAGGGAGGATTTGTCCCTTCAATGGGAAGTGTGCTACAGTAAAATTTCTTCTGAGAGGTGACTAGGCTGGACTGGCTAGTATTATAATTAATGTGCCCATATCTTCATTACTCCGGGACCTAGGGAAAATGAAACTTTTAATCTGTTTCTCTATTCTTGATTTCTAGTATATCCATGCCACAGTGATGAAGTAGTGCAATCATATAGGTCTCATAAGTCTTGGAACCAAGTTTGATTGGCGTAATAATTGTAGGATTCGGAATGAATTAATGCACTGCATGACAGAAGAATGACTAGTCAGCAAAAACTGCTGTCCTATGGGGACTGCATGAGGGTGTGCGTAAATAGACATTGTTTAACAAAATAGACAGTTTGCAAAACTTATCCCTTAATGGAAAATTCAGCCCAAGCCTCCTCTTAACTTTGAACACTCTCATTACTTAGTCTGCGAATTAGCAAGCTCTATCAATCCCGAAACATGACCATTTTCTTTCCCACTGACCGCCACCGTCTATGAACTGCTCTGAATGGTAAACATATGTGATGTTAGCCAATTATAAAAAATTATTACACACTCAGAGCACTTTGCATCACATTAATATTCCAGTGGGTTGACCGACGTTCGGCAACCTGGGCGGTCGCGCAAAGGAATTGTGGATGGGTCGAGTTTGCGGGAGTTTTGGTTCTCACTGTTGATAAAAAAAATCTCCGAATTGCGCTTTCACCATTCGTCCTAGGATCGACTCACTATACAGTGCAGTAACAAGCCCAAAATCTCATTACTGCGCAAAAGTCAGGGGGTTGGGGGTTGTCACCGTGTTAGTGTCTTCTGCAGGTTTGGAGCGCACTGTTTTGAACACACAAAATCTCAATGATGGGTTAAGGGATTTGATATCGTTTTGGTCTTAGGCCATGTAGGGTGCGCACACTGTTTTTCAGAAGATCACTGATTCTCAACAGGTAGGGGTAACTGTACGTTCTCTCTGTCTTCGGCAGCCCGTGTCCATGTGTCCTAGCGAAATACCAGTGCACCCCGGTCAAAGGTCTAACACTTTGCCCAGATTCATACTTAATTCAACTTAATTTTGAAATACCAATTAGCAATTTTACCTATAACTTTGGGAAGTGTTGTTTCGCCACGAGGGGCGCGCGATATGTGGGGCAGGTATGGGGTCATGTCCTTCAATAATTTGGTGAAGGGCATTCATAATGGAAATCACACAATTTTGTTTGGAACGACAGAAATATTAAATTTGGCCAGGATGACTGCTGTCGGTGCAAAATCTATTCGGGGAAGTGCCGTTTCCTGCACTCTAGGGGATCTGTCAAACCAAATTTCTTGGCGGCGCCGCACCAACCATGGTGGCGCTCCGCTGTAGTAGAACAAGGGTCGCCGACAGTTCAAGGTACAGGTAATGGTCCTTGTGTATAGAGGGCTTATTGGTTTGTCAGGCTTTTGGGCCCAAGGGCCATTATATGAAATGGAACGACAAAACCAAAAAATCTGTAGTTCTATTTCATAATGCAACTTACCCCATATTGGAAACCCTGCACCCCACCCCCGCCGCCATTGAACATTTGGCATTAACACAAAAGTCCGGGTGGCCACCCCATCGCCCTTCTCTTTGCCAGACGTTTGTCTACAATTGAGCATCTTGGCTTAGAATTCGTTCAAGAATTTCACCCCTTTAGATGTAGTCTTTACGACTCCAATCATCTTATTCATTGGATCATCAACCTGTCTACAGTTGAGTTTCACCTATTCCAAACGACTTTTCTTGTTTTCTACGGAATCATGTCTGTTTTGAAGGAACTTTCTCTCTCCGAGCTCGATTTTGCGTAAGTCCTTTGTGTTAGCCAAGCCTGTCACCTAATCACAGTATTCGGTACACTTCCCTACTGCCTAACGTTCCAGTTGAGTGTGTATTCGGCCCCGAAGTTATTCCTCTTCACAGATCACCAAACCAGTGAGTTTGTTGAACTCCTACAAATTTTGTTGAACAGGGCTGATGTTCGTCGTAATGATGGTCTTAATGGCTGTTTCCCCCTTGTTAACCTCCAGGGTGTGCCCAGGGAATTAAGAACCCAAGGCTCAGGTGGGGCCGGGCCCATCACATAGAATGACCCAAAATGCGTAGGACTCTCTTACATATTTTGGTGCATCAGTGCTGACATTATCATGATTGATGCGTATAGAACGTCGTACTTCGGGGTGTTTAGGATTTTTTTAACCAAGTGCACTTGGGCGGTTGGACAGAGGGACCACTTCAGGAAATTCCACACAATGTCACTTGAAAGGCATCTCTCAGGCTCTCAAGTTTCAATTGATTTCTTCGCCTGTAATGACCCTCGGTAGTGGCATCGGGATGGAAGGTTCGCGAACATCAGCCCAAAGGCCCAATGTTGGCCTAGGGCCATCATGTTGTGAATCAGGCAGAATGCCTTCTCCTACAAATTTGTGCCACAGGCCAGCTGCCCTGATGTTCTGGTCATAAATGACGGTTCTGTCTAATTGCTGGTACATTCCGGGTTGCTCAGGAATTTTGGCTCTTGAGGGCCCAGTGTGGGCCAAAAGGCGCATTATTTGAAATACCGCCAAATCTTGTATATCCTACTAATTTTCGGTGCACAGTGTTGACATCTGGTCATAATTGTGGTCTAACAGCTGTACACTTGGAATTTTGGTCCAAGTTCCCACTTGGGCCCTATGGCCTATCTACTCTATCTATCCAGTATGTCAACAATTGCCTTTTTGAACCCCAAAACAGACCATTCCTGATGAGATATTCCACCAAACTGGTCACAATGTGTTGCAACATGTGACATGTTTGACTTTCTGGAGGTCAAGGTCAAAATCATTAAAGGGGTAATATGGGCCATTATGTATGAAATTCCAAAATTTGCACTCCTGACAAAGTACATCAGATCATCTGAACACTGTGTCATAATGTTCCTTGGGGTGGTTGCTCTTTCAGCATGTTCACAGATTTCGGATGGAACATCATAATGTCAGTGCCCGTGAGGGTAAAACAGTAAAATCTGTTGAAAGGAGCCGTTACTTCACTCGTCAACCTATGTCATACTGACCTTGCCCCCCCCTCGGGCCCGTTTTTTAGCCTGATAATCCGACGACCGAAATTGAACCCTAGACCAAATGGCAACCCAATCGCTTCGATGAATGTGTTCATCAGCCTTGGGGACATCTTGACCTCTTGTGAGGGTCAAGCGGACTCAAGTCAAGGTCATTTGAAATGGGCACATAGATAATTTGTGGAAAATTTTTCAAAAGTATCTTCTCATTAAAGTTCCTTTAAAGGTGCTGTTTCCATCATTTTTGCAGATTTTGGATGTTGCAAAGTCTGAATGCATCATAGTGCTGCTAGAGTTTATTAAAAAGTGAACATCTGATGGAAACAAGCATTACAGACCACAAGAACTGCCATTCTTTGATTGAGGTTGACCAAACCTTTGGGCTTGAGACATCTTTGAGCATGTGAAGGTCAAGGTCATCAAAGGGCACAATGTGAAATTCCTCTCTCCAATTGTAGTATATCCCCGAACACTGTAAGTGGTCGGGGATAATTCTGGTTTTGGACGTGTGTGCCGCCGGGCTCCGCAGCCGCCGCCGCCGGCGGAAACTTTAGGCGTTAGCGCTTCATTCTTTCTAACACTTTGTCGAATTGACCCAAAACTTGGTACACAGTCCGTCGAGTTTAAAAATCTCGGAAATAAGTTCAAAAAGGGGCTATACGGTGTTATATTTGTTGCCCTCGATTTGGCAGGTTTTTCGCCAAACCTTTTCAAGTTCGTGCGGATTTACACGAAAGTGCGTGGTGGTGGGTAGGTAGTTGTTGGAAGCCCCGAAAACATAGAGACAATTCAGGCATCCGAGGTCAAGTTTGCATTCTGTTGGCCAGTAGCCTATTAAGCATAATGTATGTGATATTTCAAACTCGTTGGATTTTATCAGATGTATGAAACTTGGTGAATACGGGCCAACTCAGTGCCGATGATGTGAATTTCCCCCAATGTGGCAGAGGCGTCACTGGAGTTCATCTTGCATGACTAATTGCATAATAGTGGGACCCAATAAGCAATGAGGCAAATTTAAACGTTGTTGGGATTTCTCAGCAAACTGGTGAGTTAGGCCTTCTAACAGTCCCGATAAATTTATGCAAGTTGACCTTGAATGAAATCACTGCAAGGTCATTAGTGGGTTTAATTACCTATAGTGTCGCATAATTAGAATATTAATGCAATTATTTTCTTCAACTTTTAGGGATTTGACGAAAACTTTGTGAATAGGACCTAATACCAGTCCCTGATAAACTTTATTCAATCGATCAAGATCACTTGAGGGTTTAAAATTTGGGGACTAATTGAAATTGTTGTCCTGATCAGTCAACTGATGAGGTTAGACTTTTTCGCAATAAACCAATGGACAGTTCATTGGAATTTGGCAAATATGCTTTCTAGGGAGAGGGATATGCACATCCACCTGTGGAAAAGTTTTGTTTGTACAATTGTCATAAAAAACCGCCATGTCATGAAGGTCATTGAAGGTCACTTAGGGGTCAAAAAGATTTTCAAGTACTTTTTTGGCAAAGCACTGGGTTTTGTCTCAGAATGCAAAATGCTCCTAGGCGGGATGTATCACATGGAGAGTAACAAGTCTCATAAAAACTGTAATTTCATCAAAGGTCACGGGGGATTAGGGGTCAAAAACGTTTTTTTTGGCTAAATCGGAGAATTGAATATCTGCGAAGGCTGGGGTGGATGGTCACCAAGGTGATTATAATGTTGACCGCAGTGGGTGACCTTGACCCTGAATTTGACCTCTGTCGGGCGTGGGTGGTCATGTGGGTGTTCATGTTGTTGAAGGTTGAATCTTGAATTAAATGTGCGTATTTAAGGAGGTACGGGCAAAAAAAGTAGGAAACTGGTTAGGATTTTGGAATGTGAATAGAGCTTGTGTGCCTCATGGAGGGAAAAACAACTCCGCTTCGTCGGACCTACTTTGGTTGAGTACAAGGTGGTCTCAAAGGTCCAATTTTATACCTGTTCGCAATAACATTGGTCATTGTTCATTGGAATGCAATATGTCTAGGAGTGGATGAATAACATGGAGGTAACAATTTCATAAAAACGCCATGTCATTGAGGGTCGTTCAAGGTCACTTAGGGTGTCAAAAACTGATTTTAGCATTTTCGGCAATAGCACGGGGTGGGTTAATCAGAATACAAAATGCTCCTAGGGAGTGGATGTTGGTCACAGGAGAGGTACAAAATTTCTCATAAAAAACTGTCATATCATTAAAGTCATTCGAGGTCGTTCACTTAGGGTCAAAAACTGTGTTGGGGCTATAATCGGAGAATTGAAAATAATCGCGGAAGGCATGGCTGGTTCAACATTGTGAGAGTCATGGTGACTGCAGTGTGTGGACATTGACCTGATTGACCTCGTAGGGTGGTAAGTGGTAGAGGTCGAGTCTGAATAAATAAATGTGCTATTTAAGGAGTTATGGGCACAAAAAAATAATAGAAACTGGGTATTTTTGGAGATGCTGAATTCAGCTTTTGTGTGCTTTACGGAGAAACAACTCCCGCTTGATCGGCACGTCTCTGTGGTAGTTACCAACGGGGTCAAAAGTTCAATTGTATAATTTTCGCAAATAACATTGGACATGTCATTGGAAGGCTTCTAGGAGTGGAGCATCACATGGAGTGTAACAACTTTCATAAAAAAAAAAAAAAAAAAAACCGCCATGGTCATTGAAGGTCAATAACGGCACTTAGGGGGGTCTCACAAACTTATAGTTTAGAGCTTTTTCGGCAATATAGCACTGGGGTGTGGTTCATCAGAATGCAAACTGCGTCATAGGAGTTGAGGTATCACATGGAGAGGAGTAGTAACAATCTCATAAAAATGTCATATAATTCAAGTCATCCGGGTGTCACTTAGGGGTCAACAAACTTGTTTTTTGGCTCTAATCGGAGAATGGAATATCTGCGAGGCGGATGGTTCCCATTGTGATTAGAATTGTTGACCTGAATGTGTGTGACCTCTGACCTGAAATTTTGAACCTCCGGGTGGCCATGTGGGTTAAGGTTGAACTTGGAAAATGTGCTTATTAAGGACGCACCTTGTCCCAGGACGAGCCACACGGTGGGTTGTAGGGGTGCTTCATACAATTAACAAGGCATTATGGAAGACCCAATTACATGTATCACGTTGTCGCTCACAAGTCTATAAATGTCTTCTTCCACGAATATTGTCTGGTTTCATGGCAGACCAATTTTCTGGAATAAGAGATGCAGGGATATAAACGTCTGGCGGTTACCCGCCCGACATTTCTAGTTCTTTAGGGATTGTTGTCAAATTGCATAAAAACAATTATTTGATTGCACGCTGAGGAATCTTTGGCCATATAAAGGGTCAAGTAACCACCGCACAGAGCACAATAGGCCATGTTTGAAACTGCCTTCTTTGCCTCATGATCTTTGAAATTTAAAACAACATAATTGTACATCCTTGGTAGATATTGCACCATATACATTTCCATGGGACTTAAACTTGATGTAGTTAGGTTGGAGAATGCGAATTGGGGTCTGGAACGTCAGTGTGTGTGCCTGTCTGTGACTCTGCTTGGAGACACTCTGTTGTAACTCAAGCAGAGAAAGTTGAACAAGACTGAAACTCCATATAGGTCTGTCATGGGAGAGAGGGTGTGCCCTATTTTTTTGTGCCGATTTGTTGTACTTGTATTGTGATTATTGCCGTACCTCAGATAATTATTCGAAGGCGACGGGCTTTAAAATTTTCGCTGAAAAACAATATTTGTGAAACACATTTTCCCATACGTGGATGGTGGAGTGCTCTATTCGTTCAGTGCCGACTCATATCTTCAATAGTAGGCGGGGGGCCTGGAAGCAAAAAGAAAAAAAAGAAGCCAGTATTCTTGCAACCATGGGCACGATTTACGCACACTGGTGTGGGTGTGTGAATGAAAGGCAGTGAGGAGTGCTAATAAATTTTTACTTTTGGTATGGTATTGTTAGCCTGATTGATATTCATAAGGGGCGGACCGGGGGGCTCAAAGTAGTTTCGCACTTTTGCTATGAAAATTTCTGTGAGCAGGGCGACACGGGAAGTGGAAAAAAGAGAAGAAGATGGATACTCCATACTTGCGGTGGGGGATGCCCCCAAAATGAGTAATGGTTCCTGTTGTTTGTTGATGGATTTCAAGATAATTATGAGTAGCGGGGGGCTTCGTTAGAAAACCGAGTCAAAAATGTCAATATCTGGCATTGTAGGTCCGAAATTGTCATCAAACTTGTTATGATGACATAAGTGAGGTGTGCCAAACACAACTGCAATGGTTACTGTATAAGCGGTCCCGGTGTTACAGTTTACTAGATGATTGTGTCAAAGTCATGAGGAACCATGGGCAGTTGGGTTGAATGTACAGCTTGAGGAATGATTTTTTTGAACTCCCTGCCGAAAATGCCACATCTGCAAGCACAAAAACTTTTCACAAAACAGATTTTTCCCCCATACTTATCAAAAATCCGAAGGAAACATGGGAATGTAACTATATCGTGGGGGGTGACTGATCGATTCCCCAAATGAGGTCCCGTTGGTGCGGCATATGAGCATAGCACTCAAAACAATGTACTGGCTATTGTGGTCAGTAGTATTATTCATAATGCGTTCTTTCTGTCATGTGCTGGAACAGGTGGGTTTTTGAACTGCAAATTTGTCCTAAATTTGCTAGTTTTTTCAAATCCATTGTCAACAAATCTGAAAATGTTTGAATATACGATTAGGTGTCCGTGTTCAGCATTCCAAGCTATATTGGGTGCAACACCACATCCAATCACCACAACATTTTGAGAGGAAAATTATTTGCACAGTAGGCATTTTGGGTATTTTCCTCTTAAAGCCACATGTCCAACCTTCTGAATTGCATAGGCAAGGATATGAACCAAAGTGCCCTTAGGCTCGTTGTCCTTGTTAAGCTCAAAACAGCGATGCTGGATTGTGGAGCTATTGGAAAACTGCCATGTCAATCATCTATCTATCTATCTATCTATTATTCTTCTATAATCTATCTATCAATCCATCCATCCACCAATCCACATCCATCCCTCCTCCATCCATCAATCCAGTGTGTTAACATGCCTTGTTGGCCCCAAACAGTCATTTGTGATGGATTTGGACCAAAACCTGGCCACATGTGTTCATTGACCAGGAATGTTTGACGTTGTGAAGGGTCAAGGTCAAAGGTATTTAAAGGGGCGGCAGTATAGGCCATTATGTTATAAAATTTCAGAACATGCTATCTCCTCCTACAAATTTTGGCGAATAAGTGCTGCATGTTCGGTCATAATGATGGTTAACAGCTGTGCCTCTGGGGTGCTCAGGATTTTCTGGTCTAAAGTCCCACTTGGGCCGAGGGCCCATTTTATGAATTTCACACCAATAGTACTTGAAATGCATATCCTCCCACAAGTTCCAATTGATGTTCTTCAAAGTACATGTTCTGGTCCTTGGGTAGAGGGCCATAGGGGTCTGTGTGCATGGGGGTGTTTTAGTGGGTGTTCAGAATTTTTGGGTCAAGGCCCAGTTGGGCCCTAGGGTTGGTCCATATATGAAAATAATGCCAAAATATTGTTCTCTACATATTTTAATGCACAGTGCTGATGTTCGGTCATAATGATGGTCTAACAGCCGTACCATGGGGGTGTTCAGGAATTTTGGTCCAAGGTCAAACGTGGGCCTGAGGCCCATTTTATGAAATTTCACACAATATACTTGAAATGGATCTCCTTCCACAAGATTTGATTGATGTTCTTCAAAAGTTGACATGTTATGGTCCTTGGGTGGAGGGCCATAGGGGTGTTCAGGATTTTGGGGCTAAGGCCCAGTTGGGCCCTAGGGGCATATATTGAAATATTGCAAAATCTTGTATTCTCTCACAAATTTTGTTGCAAGGTGCTGACCGTTCAGTCATAGGGTGGTCCAATAGCTGTATCTTCAGGGTGGCCCAGGATTTAGGTCCAAGGCCCCCAGGTGGGCCTGGGCCGTCATGTGGCAATAGGTTCTTGTCCCCTACCCCGCGTCACTTCTCTTGCAAAATGGATTCTCCTCTACGAATTCAGGGCACAGTGTTGACATGCGTTTCATATGATGGGGCATATACAGCAGGACCTCTGAGGTGTTCAGGATTTTTGGTCTAAGGTCCCACGGGCCCGGGGGCCCATTTCTGAAAATTTTCACACAATGGTACTTGAACTCATCTTCTTCACGAGATTCAGGAATTTGGTCCCAAGGCCTAGTGTGAGCTATCTGTATCCTGTATCTTATGTTTCTGCAACAACCCCTCAAACGGGGATATTAATGTTGCAGGTGGCCGGGCACAAAAAGAACAATCAAAGAGTATGGGCTACTCTCAATAAGTCTAGGGCCCATCATTGTGGGAATTACCAAATGCTGCTCCTCTTACAAATTTGTTTTGCACAGCGCTGGGCATTCGGTCATTAATGATGGTCTAAAACAAAAGCCACCTTGGCGGTGTTCGGAAGTTTGGTTCAAGTCCTACTTGGGCCCGGGGGCCCATTTGATGAAAATTTCACCACAATGGTACTTGAAATTGCATTCCTTCAACAAGCTTTCCCCAATTGATTTTCTTACATTTAACGGTTACATGTAACGGTTCCTTGGGTGGTAGAGGGCCATTGGAGGTGTTTGGGAACTTTGAGCCAAGGGCCCAATGTATGGAATACTGACAAATATTGTATCTCCTACAAAAAGTCTGTGCACAGTGCTGGATGTTCAGGTATAATGATGGTCTAATACGGTACCCTTCAAGGGTGCCCAGGGATTTACGAACCATGGCCAGTGGGATGTTGGCCCTGGCCCATCATGTTGAATATTTATTGACTGCTAAGACAACTTTGGGCCATATGAAATGCATTGGTCAGGAGTCATAAAGGGCACATAGGCCATTGTTTGAAACTGCCTCCTGACTCGGTGAGCTTGAAACATTCATCCAAAGGTTACATTCGTTCGTGGTACATTAGTGCGTTTGAGCACAGACATTGGTGCTCTAGTTTTTTTTGGGGGGGGGGCGGGCAGGGGGTGGTTCAGGGTGCTGCGAAGTTTGAAAAAAAACAGATTTTCCTCTTATGGATACTTTAGGAGGCTGTTCCATAAACTGGGCCAATGTCAATTGTGCTGGAAGCCTCTCTTCATTTTGAACTGGTTCATGAGCACGGAGAAAGCTTCGCCATCTTCAGATATATTAGAAGTTATACTAGCAGCAGCAAGAATAAGAATTTTTCCTTTTCTACATGAAAAAGATGAGAAATTCAGGATCCAATAATCTACCTGTAGAGGGATAGCGTTGGTCTAGAAGAAGGTAATATGAAATAAAATTAAAAACAGAAAGTACTGCAACCGTGATGCTAGGTTAATTTTTTTGCATGAGCGAAAGACGCTATGTATGGAGGAGGTGGTCCTTATCTAAGTGGGGAGATCTCGTGATGTGCTAGACTTGTCTGTATAATAAATTTCTGAGATCTTAGCTCGGCAGGTCTTGCCAAACCACTAATAATGGACCAAATCAAGAGAATTTTTCTTTTGAGGTACCACCACTGAATGTCACCTACGCAGACACTCAGTCTTCTGAAGTGCAGGAAAGGCTATCCTGGTTTATTCACGTTTTTGTGTTATGGATTTACAGTACATGCCTACAGAAGTGCACATGGTTGGTGATTCATCTGGAGTTACTGTGTTGCACTCCTTACTTTCTAATATTATATATATATATATATTGAATGTCTTAGATTCAGCCCTGAATTTAAAATGATCCCACTCTTGCAAAGCCTCCTGGAGGGTGTTGCGTTTATCCATTGACATCGATACTCAGATATTGGAGGTAATGCAGAGTATATGATACATGTGTCTTTCCTGATATCGGTATGTAGTCCAATATTGCTAGAACATTCCAAGAGAAGGACTCTGCCAAACCTTACATCTAGCTGAGCATCAGTACATTGAATCAAGACTCCGTTCCGTACTTGGCATTTGAGGATAGTCCTGTCAATGCCAAAACGCATTAGGTCAGTAATCAATGCCATGATCAGTACGTGTTTGACTTTTTGCGTCAGCCAATTGTCATACCCCGCGTTCACAAATGATTCCGAGCACTCATCAAACCAATTCCACTTAACAGGTCACCTTGTGGTTACGGCGGGATTCTGTTTCACATTGTGATTAAGAGTGCGTGATCGTGATGACCAGCGCCCCGTCATTCAGGCAGGCCCATGGAATATTATATGACAGGGGACCCCCCCCCCGCGAATCGAAGGACTGAGGGTATTTACGTATTATAATACTTGCGTATTGCTGTTGCTGCTTTAATGTGTTTAATGAAGGAGACGAATGTTGGTTAAGAAGTTGGCATGCATGTCGCGTTAAAAACATAGCAGTTTACTTTATCGATGGGATCCCAGGTTTTACCTCTCCCGCAGTATAGTTGCTGGCCTGAATTTGACTATCATTCAATCAGAACCAAACATTCTGCAATGGCTCAAGGTACAGAGATGACATAACCTCTATTGCAAGTGGAAGTAAAGTGAACTCAACTCAATAGTGGAACGTATCAACGATTTACACCCACTCATCAAAGTTCACGGCAGAAAATTTTGATACTGAAGTTACATCCCTCGATCTAACGATTTTCAAGGGAGACAATATCCATAAAACGGCTTTCTCGATACAAAAAAATCTTTACCAAGACGACGAAAAAACTACCTAATGCTTCGATCGAAATTGGCTCATCCCCCAAGCCCACCTTCAATGGGCTTTATCAAAGGGGGAAGTCCTAGGGTATGCACCCCTATGCACCACGGATAGACTACAATCGAGAAGGAAAAAAACAAATTTCCACATACCAGGTGGTCCAATGCTATCAAGCTTAAGGAGTGAATATGCAAACCGCACAAACCGGCACGGAAGTAAGAACCACATTGGTTGCTCCAAACTGATTTTACACCACCCCATATTGAACCAGGGAACTTGAAAGGGCCTCAATAAAGATTGCACTTAATGAATAGTCACCCAGAACTTTCGCATTTGTTTCTGAATAGCCCAATAATTGCCGAAAGAAGCACAAAATTCTCAGAGATTTACTAGAGCTAAATCCAGATATGCCGGGGGTCTACCACACGAAGGAACAGAAATGGAAGACGATACTCTACTCAATGAGTTGATCGCAGAACTATAAACAAAATCGAGGCTCATAGAAACATTGACGGAAAGTTACCAAAACCGCCCAGAGAATTTAGTCTCAAACTAGAAATATGAAATGGGATGTGAAAGGTACAACTGAAATTCTGTAAATGTATAGCAAGAAAAAAAATGAAAACTGCTGGAAACTAATCGGCGTTTCGAGCTAGCAACCATCGCATATGTATGTACTGCTGACCTTCACCAAATTAGGGGTATTGGACCCGCGAAATTATTCTTTTTTTTTTTTTTTTTTTTTTTTTTTTTTGATTTCTTTTTTTGTTTGTTTGTTTTCCGCCACGCGTTGCAAAATGCATTACAAATTTGTGCAAAGTAGTGCTCATGGTCGGTCATAATGAGGGCCTAGTGAGCCGTACGCAGGGCTCCCCTCAGGAATTTTGGACCCGAGGGCCCATCACATGCAAACACGCAAAATGTTTCTCTTCCTAAAGGGCTGATGGCTTGTCATAATGATGGAATAATCATAAACAATTGGGCTTATTGGATTTTTTCCAGGACCCACTGAGACCTCCAGCCTATCACTTATCAAGGGTTGTCAACAATGCCTTTGGGGCCCCAAACAGTATATGTGGACGGATGTCACCAAATTGATATGCAAATTGTTAAGTGGAACCTGAGACATGTTAATTGACTTGGTGAAGGTCAAGGGGCAAGATAGGCCATCATGTGTAAAATTTCAAAATGTATCTCCCTCCTACAATTGTGCTCCATTGGACGGTGCTCTTTTCAGTTGTTTGCAGATTTTGGATTACAATATAATATCGTGTCGTTCATTTGACTTTGTGATTGTGAAGGTCAGTCAGAGGTAATTAAAGGGCGCAATAGGCTATTGTGTGAAATTGATTTTTCTTCAATTGGGCTTCCTTCGATGAATGTTTGACGAAAGGGAGAAGAAAAACAATGTTCATTGAATGCTAAGACCTGTTTGGCCATATGCAAAATCATTGTCAAAGGTTGTCAAAGGCGCAATACGCCATTGCTGGAGACTGCCGTCTTGGCCCCAATGGTCTTGAACATTTAACAATGTATAATTGTACATTCGTCTTCCCGTCATTTGTGCGGTTGAGATACAGCCTTGGTTGCTGTGTTTAGATTTAGGGCAACGTTGCTAAATCTGCAGGGTCTCGATATGCCGGCCCCCTTTCACTTGTGTGTTATTCAAAGGAAATCTGTTAAAAAATAAATATTGTACTTTAATACTGTATTTAGAGTAGAACGCATTTCCATTTCATGACAGACCCTGGTCTCTTAATAAATTACATGCATGTTTTTCTCTTGCAAAATCCCCCTCTGTCCGTCCCATCCATCAATATGTTTAAGTACTAATCCTACTGGACCTAAGTGTTGCTCGTCCCAAAGCGATGGAAGCTGTTCTCACATTGAGGGTCCTATAGGGGTGTCTTATACAGTGACTGCATTCCACACCATTTACTCACTTTCTAATTTAAAATATTCCTGAACGTAAAATTGAACAAATACCTAAATGAGATGCAACGCACATTCAAACATCTTAACATTGCGTTTTCGCAAAAGTGCACTGATGATCGAATGTGATTATATCTCATTCATCCTCATGTCCTGCAAGTAGCTTGCTAGCAAACTCAAAAGGTATAATCAAATTTCAACGCCAGGTAAGTGTTGATTTTGAAAAATTTATTTCCCAACAACAAAGGCTATTTGCAGTAAGTAAGATTTCACAAGTTATGTCCTCTTCCACATGCAGGCATTAATGAGCTTGTTGAGATGAAAGGATTTGATGAAGCATGGTGTGATCTTCTGTCTATCACGGGAGACGAATGGTTAAGAGCTGACTCGAGCCAGGGACCCCAACCTCCGCTAGGCTTGCAGAAAAAACCAGGATTGTACTCACAGCAATACTACAAGCAGTCTCCCAGAAAAGGAGGGTAAGAAGTTTGTAGTGCAGAATCAAAGTAGCAAATGAGGTGGCTGCATATGCTCCCTGAATTCTGCCCTAGGCATATACTAAAATCTTTCAAAAGCGTGCTAAAAGAATGTGTGATATTACAATAGGTTATATTGTTTGACCGAGCAATCCAGATATACACACACATTGCTACACAGCAGTGACGTTAGGCCTTATTTCAAGGTTTTAGTATATTCACATACTGTACCCATTGGACGATTAATGATGTTGGCCTGCACTTATCCTGATTAATGACATTGTACATGCTGATAGGTACAACCTGTTGTCTGTCCCAGGAATTCATGTGCGACTGGTTACTCTAGGCATATGAGGGCCAAGGATGATGGCCAACAAACGGGCAGAAAGAGTTGGCAGGAATGGCCAACATTTGGTCGGAGCACAGACAGAAATGAAAATCTGCTGAATTTTTCAACAGCCTAAGAGCTACAGCCAGCAGAGAATGTGCAAAACTATCTGCATGCATTATTCTAACCTCATCTCTGTTGCATGGTGCTAGCAATGAACTGAATTCAGGCCAATTGTTTTACCATCAAAACAGCCTATTGCTGTGGGGGTTACTATCCGTGAGTCAGAATGCGTTAGAGTATGTGACTGTATGGCCAGTGTTGAAAGTTTGGAAACCCCTGGCCTGGGTGATCTAACAGATAACACAATCATATGCTTAGGTGTCCCCTTGATCTAGGGTTACCAGACGTCCTCTTTTAGGTAGGACATGTCCTCCTTCCTGGGCATGGCTCCTTAAACATGTTAATGTCAGCCTTGAATTGTGACTGCAATATATGGGTACAGTAAACAACGTGCTGTCCTTCGGTAACCTTCATTATTTCACTTTGAATGTCCTCTTTTTGACCAATGAAGATATGGTCATCCTGCTATGATGAGTTTTGCTGGTTGAAAATCTGCTTGTCCCGATTACTTATTATGCGCGTACACAGGGTGGGTTATTAAACCACAAAAAAAGGATTTTCTACTTTTTCACTGCAAAAACCTTGCATAAAAGAAATCGGTGAGACAATGAACGTTGACAATGTCAGATGACGTCAGTCGGTGTGGTGAATCAGTTTTTTTTTCATTGTTAAGCTGACTACAGCACACCACCGTTATTGGTTCACCTGTCAACACCAGACTGTATATCCTGCAACAGCTGGTAAACATTTAGCTCACGCCATTTAGTGATCAATATAATCCTTGTGTGAGGTTTACCATTCCGAGTAATTGGACGTTGATGAATGAACTCATTGGCAATTCTAAAGCAATGTTTCAAATTCAAATTGTGCTGGAACATACAGAACAACCACCAGTTCAGTAGTACACTGCAAGTAAAGTTGCCTTATTAGCTACAGTATATAATAGCCTACTTCCCTTGCCACTTGGTGCTGATCTGACAGAATTACAAAATGTGCAAACCCAGTCATGCTGAGAAAACATGGAAGCAAAATATCAAGACTCATGTTCGTGGTAGCCCTACCTGAAAGTCATTTGCATGGTTTGGGTGGTCATGATGTGCACGTTCCTGTCTATTCTAGCTATCATAACTTTTTATTGTCACCTTGTAGAGAGAGCTTAACTGATGCTCAAATTATGGGAGTTGTCATAAAAAAAAAAAATGTGCAAAGCTTTATAATTGTCAGATTGTCATACAAAGTACATTACCCTTTGCTGCATTCTGGGAACTGACTGTTGATGTTCAACTTAGTTTAGTTTAGTCAAAAGGGGTCAGGAAGGATATAATACTCATAAACGACCCCGGAGCCACAACCCCAAAAATTTCCCCCCAGTAAAGAAAAATGAACCAACCACTAAATAATTCGCCGTGATTCCTGAAAAATAAATCAAGACTGTTCTTGAACGCATTCACACTCTTAGAGAGAACAACA
Organism: Sclerodactyla briareus; assembly: GCA_026419785.1. Classification (NCBI taxonomy): domain Eukaryota; kingdom Metazoa; phylum Echinodermata; class Holothuroidea; order Dendrochirotida; family Sclerodactylidae; genus Sclerodactyla; species Sclerodactyla briareus. The sequence continues at coordinate 101,671 of JAODTK010005546.1, read as the reverse complement.
TTTCAGGAAGACATTCCACTCATTGATCACTCTCTGTGAGAAGAAATATTTACGAATGTCCAATCTGCCGCGCTTGCCACGAAGCTCGAGACAGTGTGGCCTCTATGGCAGTAACATTGGAAAATTCAAAGAAGTAGTGGAAGCTCTCACTGCAAATAGTTCTGAGTTTTGGATTGAAGCCATAAAGAGTACTTCAGTGCTTTACAATGCACATTTGTTGGTGAATTGTTTCAAAGTCTGGGACCAGCAACACTGAATGATCTAGCCAAACGGTTGCCTAATGACTTTTACCTCGCTGAATTGAATCTGCAAGGATGCAAGAATAGATTGTAAAGACTTTAAAAACCAGTAAAAGCAATTTGTATCTGGCTCAAACATGTACAGGAAGAATGTGTAGTTGCTTGAAGAGCAATAGTCAGTTAAAACCTGGAAAAGGGTTACCTCCTGAGAATGATTGTGTCAGTTTGGTTCTTCATGAGTTGTAAATTGTACTGACCAGTGATGATTTGGGTAGATTCACAAATAGTGAATTAGCAAAATCCATGTGGAAAAGATCATGGCCATTTGATTTTAAGCACCAAGTTCAAATCCAGATCTTACAAAGTTATTTTGAGATTGTGCATTTCCCTTTTTTAATGAGCCAGCCATTTCTAGATTTGGGTGATAACATGTTTTCCAAGAGGAAGGTGTTTGTCAAGCCTAACATGAAATAACGTGACAACATTTGCCTATCCAATAAGTTTTTTTCAGTTTAAAATGGTTGGATTGGAACGGGTGTACTCTACAGCTACTTACTCTTATATATCACGTGTGTCAACAATTGCCTTTTTGGCCCGAAACAGTCATTCTATGAGAAGGTCAACCAAACTGGGACATAATGTTTATTGACCCATGGGACATGTTTGACCTTTTCAAGGGGCAATTAGGGCCTTCATGGAGAAATTTCAAAGATGTATCTCCTGCTACCAATTTTGAGTGCACCGTGCTGATGTTCCGTCATAGTGATGGTCTCACAGCCGTTACCTTCGGGTATTTCAGGAATTTTGGTCCAGGTTCTCCCCTTTAGTTGGGGCCCATTTTATGAATTAACAAAATGGCACTTGAAAGGCATCTTTTCCCACAAGCTTCAATTGATTTTTTTGTTCTTTGACGAGTCAGAGGGGAATCTATACAGTAGACATTGTGTTGGGTGCCGTAACTGTGGCGGCCCAACTACTATACTGAATCTACCCCACATGGTTGTGAAGAGCAACATTGGTATGTGTGCTCCCATGATTGAGTACGAACCCTATGTGTTTGTGGTCTGTCAGAGGTTCACCAGAGGTCAAAGGCTGGAACAATATGTAAACCAAGAAGGGTTAGTCCGTCAAGTTGAAATTTGGTGTATAGTCTCCTATGGGGGGTACAGGACCCTATTGGTTTTGGTTTCAGGTCGTTCGGGGGGATAAATTTTGGTCACAAATTAGAAAATCTGTGAAAAAGTCATTATTTCGGCCAATTTGGCTTGTTGACAAGATAACTCAACCCACCTGGCTGGATTGAAGCTCATACTTGGTATGTGTGTTCGCATGAGAGTACGGAACCCTATTGTTTTTGGGGCGGTAGAAGTCACAGAAAGTCAAAAGTTGAGAACCTTGTAAAACAATAAGTCCAGAATGGTTGGTCTGATCAGGTGAAATTTGGGATGGTGTAGCTTTCTTGTGGGAATACAGGAAACCTATTGTTTTGGTTCAGGTCAGTGATGTGAAGCTGGTAAAAAAATGAATTTTTGAAAAGTAAATATTTGGCCAATTTGACTTGTAAACACGATAACTTGAACCCACCTGGAGGGATTAAAGTCATGCTTAGCATGTGTGTCCCCATAATGAGTACATGAACCGTTTTGTTTTGGGTCAGGTCGAGGTCATCGGAGGTCACCAGAGATCATAGTCTGAAAAACCTTGTCACACGAAAAGTCTAGAATGGGTCTAGTCCGATCAAGTTGAAATTTGGTGTATGCTTTCTTATGGGGAGTACAGGAACCCTATTGTTTCTGGTTCGGGTCGTGGGGGATTTGGATGGAATGGATGGGATGGGAATTTGGAAAAGTCAATAATTTGCAGAATTTTAGTTTGTTGTAAATGTAACTCGACTCACCTGGATGGATGAAGCTCGACTTGGTATGTGTGTCCCCAGATGAGTAACTGAACCCTATTGTTTGGTTTGATCCGTTCAGAGGTCATATGAGTTCCCACGGAGGTCAAAGTCTAAAACCTTGGAAATTTAGTGTGTGTAGCTTCACATCAAGGGATAGGAACCATATTGGTCGGTTGGCAAAAAACAGGAAATTTGTCAGATGATATGTAGCCCATAATGAGCTGGTACATCTCCATTTGTCCTGTGTCTGACTAATAGATTGGTCGAAAGAGTCAAGGGATCATAAAGCATTTTGGCTTTCTGTTTTTTCAAAGTTACCATGTACAAGTTACATGGGGCCTTGGGCAGGCTCGTTTGGGAATTTTGGGCCCAGTTTGGTCCATAGAGCCCATATACGAAATACTGCAGAATCTCCTACAAATTTTGTTGCCATTGCTGATGTTCGGGTCATAATCATGGTCTAATAGACGTACCTTCAGGGTGGGGGCCCAGCGATTTAGGACCAAGGCCCAAGTGTGGGCAAGTGGGATCATCTTGGTGGAATTAGGCACCAATGCTTCTCCTCTTACAAATCTTGGTGCACAGTGATGACATCATTCATAAGATGGTCTATTAGCCAGCGGTCCGTCGGGTGTGTTGCAGGAATTTTCTATTCAAGGTCCACAGGGGCCTGAGGGCCCATTTCATGGAAATTGTACACAATTGACATCAATTAGGTACTTGACAATCTCTCCTCCAAAACAGTTTCAAAGGGTCCATTAAAGGGCACGAAACCTCGGCCACTGGTGTGAAGTACCTTTTTCTCTCCCAATGGTCATTTTTTTAGAGGATGGTTGTGAACAAACTTGAGAATCAGGTTATTGAATGCTAAACATTTTTGGCCATTATTTTTTGAAGATCAAGTCGGAGGTTGTTACAGGGGCCCAATAAGCCAGTGTTTTGAAAATGCCTTCGCCTCATGATCTTGAACATTTAACCAGTGTTGCGCTAGGATTTATATTTTTGGGGGATATTCACCCCCTCCACGGAAAAATTGGGGAGGGATCTGACAAAAGTGGAAGGCGGGGATTTCTAAAATTTGTTGGATTGGCTGTAGCTACCCATAATCGCAGTGCCATCACATTTTGCGATTGTATTTTCCAGCAGGGGAATCAAGCCAAATAAGCCCGGTTTGGAGGAACCAACTGTATGCATGGTTGTTTTTCTCAGAATTATTAAACAACGCCTACAGCAAAAATGCATTGTATGTTTGATTACAAAAAATAATTGCGGACTAGGACCTTCATCCTACCATCAGCCACTCAGCACCCCAACCGGTGCCACTCTATGCACCCTCTGTGACGGCTATCATTTGTTGCAACTGACCCAAACAGATTAAGCCTATGGTCAGCGCTGGATCATCTTTGCCCCTCAGACTCCAAATTAGTTCACTGCCATAGCTGAATTATCACTCAAATCTCGACTCTCGAGCGATGAGCCAATGCTCCAAAACCAGCCAAACCTGTCCCACCCCTGATCTGTTATCTTCTCCCCAAGCAATTCTAGGCAGGAATCCATCACATGTACAAATAGTTTGAATTATTTTGATTTAGCTGGGCCTGGTGCAAAATCGTATCATCCACCGCAGCAAACCCACACATGTGGCCTAGCCTTGGCTAGCCGGCAGGCTACTCAACACAATTATAGTATAACCTATCACAAATGATCGTTATTGGGAGGGATGAGATCTTGTGAATGACAAATATTGGGTAAATACTCTGGAAATCTCACGCCTAGCTTGAAGAAGAGCTAGCAAAATAGGAAGATTTGAAGTATTCTATGTTAACCTTGATAAATTATGTCTACGATTACGCAGAACTTTGTAGAAAGTAACGTTAGCCTAATCTATATTAGGGCCTAATCTATGTGCATATGTGATGTGACACTGTACATATCATGCCCATCCCTAAACATCATACACTTAGAACTAGAAGTGGCTATTGAGTTGTTTACGTGCAGCAATTGAGTTGCATGGGGTGCTTGGGTACCGGAGTATTGCGCATTAGCTGTTGTGTTATGTAGTGCTCCGAGGAACTGAGTCGTCATCATGTATACGAAGGCTTTTCTACGTTAGACATATGAGTTCTGTGGTCTTGCTCGTGTAGTTTCACAATATTAGATATATTTTTTATGTCCATAAATAAGTACTTGGGCTTCATGTGTGTTGTTTTGTTGGTGTTATTGTGACAATCTCATCCGTAAAAAAGAGTGCGGGAAATTCCCGCATATGACAATTTCTCTGCGGGGGGGGAATCATGAGAGGAGTGCGCGAATCCCCGCAATGGCGCACCTTAGCTGGCGAAACACTGACATGTAAACACATAATTGTTACATTCATCTTGGAAATCTGTGTGGTTTGAGTACTGCACATTGGTTGCTCTGTGTAGACTTGTTTATTTGAGTAACTTGCACACATTCCACTTGTCTACTTTCTGCGCGGTTGATGGAAGCCGTACCAGTCCCATGTATGTTCTAAAACCACCATCACTGGGGCTAAAAGACTCATGAAAATGATCTTCGCATGCGACCATGACATGGAAATCTTTGGTGTTGAAATTGACAACTGATGGCTTGGTGCTGGCATAACAGGGGATGTTGACAGGGCGCAATACTTCCCTGTGGAACTGGAAAATCCCAAGGCTACAAGATCGAAGTAGTATTATTGTTAATACAAAACAACTGACAATCTAGTAGACTTATCCGGTTTAAAGGCATCATCGCAACACACCAAATGTATGACATTATTCAGAGAAGATGTTCATGAGCAGGGCTCAGATCGATGTAATGAGGTGGTGAAAGACGTTTGGAATTCGAATGTTGTGAAGTGAATCGATATAAATACCTTAATAAAGAAAATGCATAGTGAGTCTTTACAAAAGTTGGGAGCAAGTGTTGTCTTTAAAATGTTGGTTAAAACTAATCATAGTGCCTGTTTGCTAATTTAGACACAGTTACGGTAGATTTCTGACTGGGCGATAGTTGGGAATAGACAGGTCTTTCAGCATTAGTACTCTGCAATAGTGCCAGACCAGACGTTTTTTGTTTCCAACTGGTAATTGGACATTGTAATATGAGAAGAAAGAAAGTCGTAGGTTAATTTCAGCCCTGATAAGTAAAGTGAAGATGATCCTCAGATGAATGATTGAAATGGGAATTCAGCGATCCTCATCACCAGCAAAAATTAGGTTCCCGGACAACTCCCAAGCCGGACAATTCCCACCCAAACATGACCCTAACTCTAATTTCTGACCATAAAAAACAGTCCGTTGAGGGGGAATTGTCCGGGTGGAAATTGTCCGCGGTGGGAATTGTCAGTCACGAAAAATTATACTGGTATGGACGGGGGAAGCCCGATTGTTCATAAGGGTTTTTTATTCATAAGGGCCGTTTGTCAGAAGGACTTTTTTCATAAGGTCGTTATTCATAATGGCCGAAAGGTTCTTTATTCATAAGGTCCGATATTCATAATCACAACAGGAGGTCCGATATTCATAATAGTGAAAACGATCCGTTATTCATAAAAAGGAAAAGTTCTGTTATTTCATAATAGGGAAAAAGGTCGTTTTATTTCCTAATAGGAAAAAGGGTCCGTTATTCATAATAGAGAAAAAGTCCGACATTCATAATGAAAAGAAAGGTCCTCGAATATTCCTAATAAGAAAAAGGTCAGTTATTCATAAGAGGGAAAAGGGTAGATATCATAATTGGAAAAGGTCCGGTATCATAGAGGAAACAAAACACCAGTCGGGTCTGCCAGGGATCGCAGATGACAAAAAGGTGCAGTTTGGGTTTTGAATCCTTGCGGACTCTCATAGGTAGATCATCCGTGTGCAAGTATATTCATTGAAAAGAAACACTTATGAATCACGGACCTTTTTCGCGATATGGATAACGACCTCTTTTGCTTTATGAATAACGGACTCTTTCCACTATATGAATAATGGGCCTTTTCTGCGATTATGAATAACGGACTATTTTGCTAAGAATAAACAGTCCCTTTCGCTCTTATGAATTACGGACCCTTTTCGCCATATTGAATATCGGACCTTTTTAACTATTTATGAATCGGACCTTAGGATCGTTATGAAGAACCGACCCTTTGATACTTATGAAAACGGCCTTTTCGGCCATTATGAATATCGGACCTTATGATCAAAGACCCCCTTTTTTATTATGAAATCGGACTGTTGGTCATTATGATATAGACCTTTTGTGGGCATTGAGTGAAATAACGGACCCTTTTTCCGAAAATGTGCACGTTAGATATATTGGGCCTTAGTGAAATTGAAAGGCCTTTGAATAAGGCTTTATGAAAAATCGGGCGGTCCCCGCTATAGGTACCCTCTTTCTATATTCAAATTTCAAGGGTTGCTGCTGTTCACTTCCTAGTCATTGCCCCATGCTCCCCATCCCCCTCCCCGGCCTATGCTATTTACTACCTTCTACTGCCATAAGATTTTGCATACTATTCTTACAGCTCTTAATATTGCACCTGTACGTATCACACGGTGTGGCAGTCGGTCATACCTGTGGGTGTAATGGGCACAAATTCAGTGTTGAAATAAACATCTGACATTAAGTGCGTAAGGCATATAGATCATGCCAGGCACCTCCCATCTGTTCTGGATGTAAGCCAGAAATGTTGGTGTATATGTAAAATTTTAATTAACCATTTAGTGGTGGCCTACCCAACACAATAAACGAATTACACTTGATATTATTATTCACTAATAAAATAGGGTCCACTTATTGTCCAGCTGGAGAGAGATAAAATAGATCATCCAGCGAAAGGTTCCATGCATTGTAATTACAATCTTTTAGGTTTCGTCTTTACAGGGGAGGATTGCCACAAATCAGGTTAGCATAGAGGCATCCCCTGGCAAAAAAATCCTTCAGAAGGTAGGTAAACAAAATTCTGCGGTTTAGGCTTTTAAACGGTATTAGGCTAATCTGTGATGAGTTCAGGAAAAAGGGTGTTTGTTATGAGCATTCCTACCACAACCCCGCATCTCAGCATCTAATACTCATTCTTCTTCCCCTTATTAGCATAGTTTAACCTCATCTCAGGTTCAAACTCTTGTTGAAAGATCCCCTGGATTTATAGGCACATGCTGTTATAAGGTTTTAATGGTGTATTACTATACAGGTAAAACGACCAGAAAGCACGATTTTATTCATAAAACTCTTAATAAAGATTTCGTCAAGCAGGAATGAAAGGTGGAAAAAGTGTTTGGTTTAAAAACAAAACAAAGGAAAAACTCTCTGTGTCATCAAAAGGGTTCTGTGTTTAGGAAAAAGCTGAAAGGATGAGGGCTAGTCTGGGATTTAGGACTTGAATGGTCAGTCTAGATAGGTATATATATTAGTGAAAGAGATGTGAAAAAAGCAATTCGCTCACAGTGAAACCTTTCAATACCAGGGAGTCATTGGTAGTATGTTTCACTCAGTCCTGAAAGATTGTTCCTGACTAATGATGTACATTTCATTATTTTAGTGTTATGTTGCCCTGAGGTCCAGGAACGACTACCATTGGTATGCCCGCCAGAGTTGCGAAGGAAGATGTGGTGAGCCTCGCAGACTGCATGCAAACGAATCAAGCCTGGAATGGAGAAGAAGTCAGGTGGCCTTATGACCGCACTAATCCAGATGATGACAAAACTTGAGAACGCCAAACGTCAAGGTGAAATAGCGATTTTTTCAGCAAAACAAAATCTACCTCTCACTCACTCATGAGCACATAGCCATCAACCGTCAACCTGTAAAATAGCATCAACCTGGAACAATATCATCAGCACACCTGCTGAGGGTGGGGGGGGGGGCACAGGGCTATTAGCCCCCTGAATACTCAATAACACCCCAGTCCCTAATGAATTTAATAAACCAGGGGCTATTTTTGTGGGGCAAATAGCCCCTGGGGTCTTCACTTGGTCACATTTAGGTAGGCCCAACTAATAAATGCAGCAATTACTATTTCAATATTTTGTTGGCAGACTGACACTTCAGTGTAGGGCCTATGTAGTTATCAGTGCTGGAGTGGAGTCCTCTCAATCCGAGTCCGAGTCATCAGTTCCGAGTCATCGGCTTCCGAGTCCGAATCACAGTGTCCGAGTCCGAGTCCTCGAATCCTTATGCAAATTTGACCTGTACTATTTTACAAATTTAGAGCAAAACTTGAAGGACCACTGCAGGGCTGGTTACAACAGAGGTTATATTGTGGAGAATGGAAAACTGTATCTGTAGGTCCAAACCCTCATTTCAATACGATGTTGATGAGTATTGGCCTTCAAAGTTTGAGCCATTAGGGCAGAGAAACTGGGGAGAATCCCAATTGCGCAATACGCATGGCGTCACACATGGACAGCACAGAAATTATGTTCTGTATTTGATTGTTTCATTTTGTGAATAAGTCAACATTTAAAAGAAGTTTGGGAGTCTTCTCTCACCAAAGGAACTATCAACACCTGCCAACCCAACTACAGGAATCCTTCCCATAGACTAAATGTTTTTCGAGTGAAAATTAATGTTTGAATTTGAAATTAATGGTTGAATTTCAATAGAAACAAAGAATGTTTGCAGGGTTGTGCAAGTATGACATCAATTTATTATTGCATGATGGGATTTGCATTTCGATTTTTTTCTTTGCGCAATACACATGCTTCACAATACACAAACTTCAATGACTATAACTCTGTAACGGAAAGTCCTATGATCTTCCGGTTTGGACTGATGCATTTAGTTTTTATCCAGCTAATAAATTAGCTCCTGAATGAATCAACCTGCAGTTGCCCTTTTAACAAATATTGCTATATATCGGGCAATGTTTTGAATGCAGCGGCTAATGATCGACAATATACTGACATAACGAGAACTTTGAAAGAGTACTGGGCTGGTCATACCTCATGCCGAATATCAAAGGTCTAATGATTTTACTTCTGATAGCTGAGATGTGCAGGGCAATAATGACTATACTTTGGGTGATGAGTTGTCTTGTAGGCCTGGACTCCCTGGAGCGTACGGCAACATTCCCAAATGAAAATATGACCTGAATTTGAAAATCAAATTTGTAAACTATCGATTGCCATGCATTAACCATCATTGAAGAGCATAGAGAATGAAATTGCTCTCTTCCACATTCATCTACTTTTTTATGGGAGCTTTCTTCATCATTGAACCATTCCTCCCTCCCTGTGACAAGGGCGGCGATCATGGGGGGATGGGGGGGGATGGCGTCCCCCCCAATATTTTGGTTGGGGGGATGCATGCTTTTGTCTCCACCCCCCAATTTTTGGGTTGACTGCTATAAATTTGGGTTGCTCACACTTTATCCAAACCGCATATCCAAAGTAACCCTGTTTAAACCAATGCTAATACCCTATATGATCAAGTTGAGTGAAAAAAGTGGAGAAAAGCCCTGATATCCAATATTGCCTAATTTTCGATGGAATGCCCCAAATTGTAACTTTCGGTTTTGAAGGGAAGGAGGTTGAGGCGAGGGGGTAAGTCTAACACCTGGCGGAACTGTGAATTTTTTGGCATATATGGTCTATTGCAAACTTAAAATAGTGTATTCAGCAATCAGTTGAGTGGGTAGTGAGTGAAAAAAAACCACTTGTTGAAAGTTGGTGCGTGTACGGTGCACATACTAAAGGGACAGGCACATGACGGTGCGGTTGGAACCCCTCAAATCCCGTCTAACATCCGGCCATGGAACGCCACAGCTTCGTGCAAAGACACGATTCAAAATTCAGGTGAAGAACGTTATATCCAAAGATTGCCTGACTTTTCACTGGAATGTCCAAAAGCGCAGCATTTTCGCGCGCTTTCCGCGCAGTTGCGGTTCTGCCTGTGGCTTATACTCTGTACTCCCCATAAGGAAGCTATACATCAAATTCAACTTGGACGCAACCAACATACTGGACTTACGTGTGTACGAGGTTTCATACTTTGACCTCTGGTGACCAAAGATACCTCTGACCTGACCCCGACCGATCGTGTCGCATGAACTCATCATGGGGAATACACATACCAAGTATGAGCTTCATCAATCCGGTGGGGTCGAGTCACGTGTTCACAAGCCAAAATTAGCCAAATTATTGACTTTTCACAATTTTTCCTATTTTTGACCAGACTACACCCCGACCTATACCAAAAATCTACTGAGACCTGATCACGTTACATGTTCACAAGCTGGCCTTCACACACACACACGCGACAATGACTACATAGAGTTCCTCTGAACTTCGTCAAGGAATAAAAAACTGAGGGCCGTAATTTTTGAGTAGAAAACCAGGTCCTATCTAAGTGATAGGGGTCCGTGCAATGTCGTTGGTCAATTGCCATCTTGGCAAGATCCGCGCTTCGTGCGCGAATGTAGTGGTTGTTTGCAATTGCCCATTTCCATTTCTCCGCTCATTACCGTAACCTCACTTGCATCGTATTTCAGAATGTCACAACAACCAAACGCAAAACCTTGAATTGTTCCCTAAGGCGATAGTTTTTGGAGAACCTTTCTCTTAAATAAAAATGTGTTAGCAATTTAGGAATGTTGCTTACTGTTCCATGAGGCACGGAAGTGCCGTCTCTGCAATAGGGGTCTTTCAACGAACCTTTTTCTTACCGCTACGCGCCAACCTATGTGGGCGCTCCTCTGAGATAGTATTCAATCGCCTCCCCGCCCCCCCCAATCGCCACACAAATCGCTGCCCTTGCCTGTGAATCACTCTTTTTATCCACATACATTATCCTTTTTCACTACCGTACCCCCCTCACTATGCGTTATATATGGCATTCACATGAAGAAAAGGAGCGACGCATCTCGACCAGAAATATCGCAAGTGTTTACTGCAAATGTTCGCGGGGGCAAACGCAATTGCACTCCAATGAATTACAGAGAATACATTACACCAAAAACCCCGCCTGCCGGTAACTTCCGTCATTATCTATTCACATTGATTTAACCATTAGCAGAAAAGTAGAATACCCACTGTCATGTGAGTTACATACATAATATGAGAAGCAATTGTTAAGAACGTATCCTAACATAAATTGGCACATGTGAGATGAAAGCTAGGCTATAAATCTTCCGAAAACAGTATTTCCAGGTGGTGTTATGTTGTGTTATGTATAAGTATAAACAGGAATAATACGTAACGTTCGGCGGTTAGCAGGTATCACATCATGTGATTCGATTCCAAAAATTATGGATATATTTGGCCATGCTGATTATAATCAAACAGTTTTTTTCTAAATAGCAACTTTTCGGCACAATGTAAGTTTTCGTTAGCATGTATTATGTTATCGCAAATTGATTAAGTGACCCGTAAACATGCGAGGGTGTGCGAATGATTCATTTCTCATGATTTAGACCCGGGCAGTCGGACAGTTACGATGGGAACAGTTTGGTACTTTTTGGTAGAGCGAGTGCGTATTTTTGATTGTCTAATTGTAGATCGAAAAATCAAGTTCTGTATTTGTAAAAATAGAGGACTCGGACCAGAACTCCTACCGAGTTCCCGAGTGACTATGGGCGAGTCCGAGTCGAGGCATTGAACTTCGATCCGAGGCCGAGTCCTGGAAAAAAGGACTCGAGAAAAGGTCTCGAGACGAGCCAAACTCGAGTTGTTCCTTCAGCACTTGTATTAATGCATGTGAGCTAGCTTCTGCGGGTGGATTCTCTCATTTGAAGCCCTGGTCATCCTCAATGCAGAAGTCAAGAAAGTGATCAGAGCCCTTGGTCCTACCAAAATAAAGGCAGTAAACTTCTAGTTGACATGAAAATTTAAATTACAATTGAAACTTGCTGGTGGTGTCCAACCAAAGTTGCCAGGAGTACAAACATTCAGCCCTGGCCTGCTGCTTAGTGGCTTTAAACGGTTAATAGAAAATAAAAATGGTACACTACTTCAGCCCGCCCATGTACATAGGACCGATTTTCTTATTAATTTCACAGAAACAGATGTTTTCAGTGTGTGGCTTCGTAGAGTGGAATGTGGCAAAATCTATATTTTAGCAAAACATTGGGAAGCTTGCTCAAAAATAATGACAAACTATGATAGAAGAAAAAAAGGTGTTTAAATACCCTAGTACATATGGCAGCGGTATGCACATTTCGGCAATGTTCTGTATTTTTTGTCTTGTGTTGTCATGTATTGTACGACAAGTCCCTTAAAACCTGGAAAGTTAAGCCTATGTTATGTTTGCAGTTGTTGTAAAAATTGTTCATTACTTGTTGGCAAGATTTCATCTTGAAACCTTTTTTGCATTCATATTGATATCTCCACATTCATGTGAGGTAAAGGGTGACACAAGCATCTGGAGATTTTATGAGTTTGGGTGTGTAGCTGCATCTCCACTGTCTCCAGAGAAGTCAGGTTATTCGCACAAACCTCAGCCCATTGTCTAGATTGCTTGGCACCACATTCCACCCAAATGAGAAATCTGGTAGGATTGTGGACATTGCCACATGACTAGGCCAGGCCAAAACTTCACATGAAAAATACATGATTATGAAAAAAAAACAAGTTGGTAGAGATTTTATCAAAACTTGGTGGGAGTCAAGTCATCTGAAATTAAGTTGACATGTCTTGTACATTTCAGATAATATAAAAAAAGGTTGATGTGACTAAATTTGTCCCTGAAGAAGTGAAGGTCGATATGAAGTCACTGGTGTCATTTGAGGTCGCTGATGCACCAATTCCATAATCAGTCAAACTGCAAACAAAAATTGGTACATGTAAAACGATATCCTTCTTCACAAAGCTATGCTTAGAGGCCTTCTGCATGTCATGCATGTCTAGTTGATGTTTGCCATGGGCGAGTGGCCTCACATCATTCTCTTTTCCCCATAATTCTGCAGGACCTACACAGGACGGGTTGCCAGTGAGTTTGTGGCCAGGGAGCAGAGGAGGATCGCGTGGTCCTGAAGCGGGTCCTACTGCTATTGCCAGGTGGAACAAGTTCCCGGCTAAGCAAGGGGTTCAATGTGATTGGCTGCCCTATAATGGAGGTATGGATAGGATAGAGGACGATGCATTGAAGGTAATACAGGTTACCTTGGGGAACGGTGACTGTATACTACAGCTAGCGTCATCACTCTGTGCTGTGTGAAACACCTCTGTTTAGTCAATTACACTAGTCCCATGGTATATCTTGGTCCTATTACAGATGGCTGGACAGAATGTGTGATTGAATGATCCACACTCACCTCTCTTACCTATGTAGACTTGTAAACAGAATGTTCATTTGTCTACCCAGCCTCCTTCGGTACAACCTGTGTAAATTACAAAAAATATCTGTATGGTAACTTTGTAACGTCATTATCACTGATAATATCTTAAGTGAGGTTTCAATAAAAATGAGATGTGTCTCAATTCGTCCCTAGTGCCCCTAGTGGAGTTTAGGAGGGTCATATTGTTCCAATGTAGCCATATCAACTGGTATGTCTCTAAAGGACCCCCCCTATTCACCCCCCAAACCCCCCCCCCCCCCATCCCAAAAAAGAGAACTAAACATGTGTAGAAGGTACTTCTACTTCGAAATCAGCAAGCAGCAGGGGCGGCTTATTGTGTGATATTAATGCATGAATGCCAATAGTGATGAAGTGTGCTGCTCATTGTCCTCTCCTAAACCATTCAAACTATCCTGCTTTGAACATTTGTATTTCATACTGTATACCTCCCACAAGTGAAATGTTCATATGTCATTCCCTTACGCAGGTGATGAATCTTCTTGATCGATCATGTGCTCCCTGATAATTCTTCTCCAATACCTACGGGCCCTCTCCGGGATTTGCTGGTTCAGGGAACTACAGCACTTCAAGATGCCTGTGCTGGCCGAGTCACTTGGATAAGCTGCAGAAAGCTGCTAACGACAGCCAGACATGTACGATAGAGGTTTAGTGGGGATGTCTATAGGGAGGGGGCTGAGCTGGGTGGGATAGGGAGCACGGGGCACCATGGAAGCTCATGTTCATGGCTTTGACAACCTCCAAGATAAATCGGGGGTGCAGTACAATAAGAAATCAGTGTTATACAGTGTCATTTGGGGCTGTGATGGGGGGGGGGGGGGGGTCTGAGAGAGTTTCTAGAGAGAAGGCGTACTCTTGCTAACATCAGTGCTTTGGCTGAAACTAATAGTCATGGGCAGGGTTATAACAACCTCCTTGATTCATCTCAGCGGGCCACGGTAGAAGTACCGTTAGTCATTTTGGGGGAAGACGAGGAAGGGAAGGGGTGGCAGTGAGGACATACAAGACTGAGGGGGGGAAGGTGCTACTCTGGTAACACATTGCCATGGGTGGAACAACCCCCTTGATTCATTTGGGTAACAGTTAGATGCAGTGTCAGGCAGTTTTTAGCTGGGGAGTTGGGTGAAGGGCTCTTAGGAGGGTACTTTCGATAATCCATTGCAGACTAGGTCATGGGCATGACTTCAACAACTTTAACTTCATTGATGCATGAAGGCTGGCAGTGTGGAGCATATTCTGAATGAGTGGTTAGCCCAGTTTAGTACAGCACTCCCACCACTCGGAGAGGTCATACCAATGCTTTCATATAGTACCTGTTGCCATTTTGTGCATTTAAGCTAAAAAAATGGAAAAGAAAGACTGGAGGAGGGAAGAACGAGGGGTTGGCAGTTGGTTTGCGCTCATCTTCACACCAGGGTACCACCAGAGAGATATAACCTCATTCCATGTATGTTGTGACGGATTTTCAACTGATGAAAAGCGCAGCATGAAGACTGCACCTTACCAAGCCTTGTACAGGAGTGGTTCTCCGCATTAGATGAGCACCCTTAATAGAACTGGAGGGGGGGGGGGGGGAAGCTTATTTATTGCAAGGTCCACAGTAGAATCTTCTATCCCCGTCGATGATCGATCAAAAGAGCAATGTTTTTCTTGCTTGTTTGATACCATTGTTTTTACCCTTTCCACATTTTCAAGGAGCTATGATTCCCCCTGACCAATGTGTTTATCTATCAATGGTTCCTCACTCTGTTTGCCACATGCGTCCGAGCTTGTCCGTCGTGTCTGGGACACACTCTTTCCTTGAGGGATCGGGGGCAGAGATAGTAACTTACTGCGATCTGCCCTTGCCATCTGTTGAAACTGGAAAAGTGAGTCTCCTACACTTGTAACATCTTATAGCCCCGTATGTCCATGGGTATATGGGTTGTGGGTGTGTAGCTGCACTGTCTCTCAATGAATATATCCTATCCTCGCGACACGTGTCCGCTGATATTATTCTTTTGCCTTGTAGCGCCACGTTTTGATTCAGGTGTTAGCGCAATGACTTTTCAATGCTTTATCCAATTGATCTTAAACTTGGAACCATGTCACCTTAGTGGAATCTCGGATGAGTTCGAAAGTGGGCATCACTGCATTTTTCTTGCATGCATGGCCTCTATTTTGCGTGTTTTACACAAAAATACTGAGCGACCGATTTACACTAAACTTGGTGGGTGGGGACAAAAGTTTGTCCCCGAAAACATGACTTGATTGCAAAGGTCACCAGAGTTTTTTGTCTCGCCTGAATGAAATTCCTTGGGGGGAGACTTATGGTCACTTATGGGCTTGTGTGTGTGTGTGTGCGCGTGTGTGTGTGTGTGTGTGCTAGGTGTGTGTGTCAACGCTTCCTCGGAGCAGGGATAATCTTTCGAACGGCATTGCAATTGCGACGAAATTTTCAGGGTAATCGGGGTTGGGGTGAACACTATCTGATTAGATTTTGGGCACGCAAGTCACTAATTAGTAAGGTAATTAGCCTATTTTATTTAAGTTATTGTTAGGCTCGTGAGCAAGAGTACGGATGAACATAGGTGCTATGGTGCCGGTTTGGCACATAGATGCGGGATAAGGTAGATGGAATGATTAGATTTTCAGCGTAACCTATGGTCCTCAAAGGTCAATTCGGGGTCAAAACTGTTTTTTTGGCCAATAACTTGGGAACCAATTCTGCAAGGTGGGAGGTGCACTATTGTGATCACTCGTTGACCTCCATCTGTGTGGCGTTTGACCTCAATTAGACCTTTACCATGTTTTTTTGGCGATCAATTTTCGTGCCATTTTCGGATTCTCAAAGGTACCTTCCGATCGAATGAACAATAATTGACCCCATGTGACCATTGTGTGTGTTAAGAATTCAGAGGTCAAAGTTTTTCATTGAAATTAATGCAGTCAGGATGTTCGTAGTGATTGGTCATGGTGATTTTTTGGAATCAGCAGGTCAAACTACCTCCTGAAATATGTCCAAAAGGTCAAAGGTGCAATGTTGAATGAATGTGCTTATTTTTCGATTTACAGGGCAAAGAAATTACAACTGTCCATTTCTGTCAAATTGAATGGGTCTGGCAGAGCTCTGTGTGCTGAATAGACGAAACAAACTCCCCGCTTCAATCGGGCACTCGGTTCTCAAGTCGAGGGTCAAGGTTGTTTTTGATACTTTTTTGGCAATAGCATCGGATATACTTTGGTGATACATAATGCTTGGAGGACTGCTTGCATCTCATCGAGAGTACAATTTTTCATAAAAACGGACATGTCATCAAAGGTCTTTCAGGGTCACTTATGTACGAAAAACTAATATTTTTTGGAGACAACTTACACTGACCTTGCTTGGCAATTAAATTTCAGGACGGGTGTACTTCATGGTGAGAACATTTTCCATAAAACCCACATGTCATCAAAGGTCATTCAAGGTCCCCACTTAGGGGCATATAACTGCCAATATTAGTGTTCCTGCAACACTTCCAGTGACCTTTTCCTTATGTGGTTTATATTTCAGGACAGGGTGTAACCCCTCTAGGGTTACATTTTTTAATGAAAATGGTCATGTCATCCGGGGTCATTAAAGGTCAATTGAAGGTCAAAAACTGTTTTGGGGTACTTTTCCGGCAATAGCGCCGGGTGTTTCATCAGAATGCAAAATGCTAGGAGTGGATGTAACATATGGAGAATGTTACAATTTTCATAAAAACTGTTCATGTCATTGAAGGTCATTCAAGGTCATCTAGGGGGTCAAAAACTGTTTTCTGGCGATAATCAGAGAATGAATATCTGGGAAGGCTGGATGGTTCCCATTGTGATATATACTTGTTTGACCTGCATGGTGTGACCTCTGACCTCAATTTGACCTCGTCGGGTGGTCCTGTGGTTTAAGGTGAGTCTTGAATAAAGGCCTATTTCGGGAGGTACGGGCAAAAAAATAGAAACGGTTATTTTGGGATATGTGATCGACCTTTGGTGCGTCAGGGAGGGATGACCAACTCCCGATCGATCGGACACTGACTTTGGTAGTCACAAGGGTCAAGTTTAATTTAATAGCTCTTGTTCGCAAAAACATTAGGCGTGTTCAATGGAATGCAATATGCTTCAGGAGTGGATGCATCACATGGAGGAGTAACAATTTTTATAAAAACCCGCATGTCATGAAGTCACAAAGGTCACGTAGGGGTCAAAAACTGATTTTAGTACTTTTTATGGCTAATAGCGCTGGGGCGTGTTCATCGGAAGGCAAAATGCTCCTAGGAGGGGAGTATCACATGGAGAGTACAATTTCCATAAAAACTGCCATGTCATTGAAGGTCCTTAGAGGTCAACACAACTGTTCTGGCCATAATTCAGAGAATGAACATCTGTGAAGGCTGGAAGGTCACCATTGTGGTATAATTGGTGATGATGTGTGTGACTCCATTGACCTCTGTCGGGTGGTCAGTTGTTTAAAGGTTAAGTCTTAATTAAATGTGCTTATTTAGGAGTTACAGGCCAAAAAAATAGGGAAACTGGTTATTTTGATATGTGATAGACCTTGTGTGCTTTATGGAGGAGGAAAACCAACTCCCGCTTAGATCGACGCCATACTTTGGTAGTTACAAGGGTCAAGTTTAATTTAATAGCTTTTCGCAATAACATTAGGAGTCTTCATGGAAGGCATATGCGCTAGGAAGGGGGGATGCATCACATGGAGAGTAACAATTTTGGATAAAAACCGCCATGTTCAATGTGGAGGTCATTAAACGTCACGTAGGGGTCAAAAAATGATTTATAAGTTGTTCCAATATCCACTGGCGTGTTACCAGAAATGAAAAATGCGCTTAGGAGTGGATTGTATACAGGGAGAGTTACAATTTTCATAAAAAAACTGCCATGTCATTAAAGGTCATTAAAGGGCACTTAGGAGGTCAAAAACTGTTGATGGGCTTAATCGAGATTTAATATATGTGAAGGTGGAGGTTTCCCATTGGGAATAATTGTTGACCTGCAGCTGTGTGACCTATGACCTCAATTTGACCTCTGTGGGTGGTCATGTGGTAAAAGGTTGAGTCTTGAATTAAATGTGCTTATTTAGGGATGTTAGTACGGGGCACAAACAAAAAAAAGAAACGGTTATTTTTGGATATGTGATAGACCTTTGGTTGCTTCATGGAGGAGACCAACCTCCCGCTCGATTCGGGACACTTACTTTGGTGTAGTTACAGGGGTCAAAGTTTAATTAATAGCTTTTCGCAATAACATTAGGCGTGTTCCTTGGAATGCCATATGCGCTAGGAGTGGATGCATCACATGGAGAGTAACAATTTTTATAAAACCGCCATGTCCCAATTGAAGGTCATCAAAGGTCACGTAGGGGTCAAAAACTGATTTTAGAGTACTTTTTGGCAAATGCGCTGGGCGTGTTATCATAATCAAAATGCTCTAGGAGTGGATGTTCACTGGAAGTTACCATTTCCATAAAACTCTGCCATGTCATTAAAGGTCATCAGGTCACTTAGTACGGGGTCCAAAACTGTTTCTGGCCATAATCAGAGAATTAAACATCTGTGAAGGCTGGAGGTTCACCATTGTGGTATAATTGTTACCTACGCATTGTGTGCCTCTGACCTCAATTTGACCTCTGCTGTCGGTGGTCATTGATTACATGTTAATTCTTGAATACATGTGCTTTATTTAAGGAGTTACACAAGGCAAAAAATAGAAACTGGTTATTTTTGGATTGTTGATAGACCTCTTTGTGTGCTTAATGGAGGAAAACCAACTCCCGCTTTCCTTCGTCGGGGGAACGATACTTTGGTAGTTACAAGGGGTCAAAGTTAATTTAATAGCTTTTTTTTTCCGCAATACTTAGCTGTTCACATTGGAATGCAATAGCTTCTAGGAGTGGATGCTCACAAGGGGAGTAACAATTTTTTTATAAAAACCGCCATGTGTTGGAGGTCATAAACGTCACGAGGGGTAAAAAGATTTTAATATTTTTTGCAATAGCACTGGGGGCGGGTTACCAGAATGCAAAATGCTCATAGGACTTGATGTATCACATGGAGAGTTTCAATTTTCATAAAAACGCCATGTCATAACGCGGTCATTAAAGGTCACTTGGGGTCAAAAACTGTTTTCTGGCTGTAATCGGATGAATGTAATATCTGTGAAGGCTGGAAGGTTTACCAGTGCTGATAATAATTGTTGCCTGCAGTGTGTTGTGTGAACTCTTGACCTCAATTTGACCTCGTCGGGTGGGTCATGTGGTTTTAAAGGTTGATCTTGAATAAATGTGCTTATTAAGGAGTTAACGGGCACAAAAAAAATAGAAACTGGGTATTGGCAAAGTGGGGATATATAAGTTGGCGGTCTACTGCAGGCAGATGGTCTAGTTAAGAAAGTAATTAAGCTTATTTTAGGTAATCAATTGTTCAGGCTCGTTAACAAGATTACAGATGAACCGTAGCGGTGCTATGGTGACTTGGTGTGTGGCACATAGATGGGGTATGAAGTGTAGATGGAATGATTAGATTTTCAGCGTCAAATATGGTAATTGAGTCGTCTATTTGCATAATTTATGCAAAATTCCAAGCTTCGTCTGATTTTGTTCTTCCATCACCACTTCATTTCTGTGAATAGTGCACTCTTGTGATTATTCACATATAAAATTGTATTATTCACATAGGGTGTTGGAGGACACTGGGAGTCATTCAGTGTGTCTAGTTTGCATTGTTGTTTCCCAAATTTCAAAGTTTGTTTGATTTTCTTTGAGCTTTATTGGTATGGTTCTACCTTAGTTTATTCCCCAAAATGTTAGCATAACATTGACTCGAGTCACTGGGGGTTATGCATGTGTATAAATTGTTCCATTCATTCTATGTTCACTTGGTTGAATTCCCATGTATTGTGGTCCTGAATGTGAAATGAGCAAATGCACTCATGATAGGAAGTTTGAATATTGTGTCTTATTGCATAATTAGGCGATCTTTGGTCACATTGTCCACAAAACTTATACTTCTTCACTCTCATGGACATGTCCAGCATCAGTCCTTACGAATTTGAATTGATCACTGATTAGTAGGTTTTAAATGCGATCCCAAAATCTTAAATCAACCTTCAATTCCTTGTAAACTTTTGCATGGTGACTATAGAGGAAACCACTGATCGCGCAACAGGCGAGACACTGGGTGGGATCGCCCTTGCTTTTTCTTGTGTGTTTTTTTCTCACAATTCTAACTTTGTCAGATTTGAACAAACTTGTGGATGGTGACTGTTGTTAATCCTAAGCTCATAATTATGGCGATTTTTCTAGCTTTGTCGTATTTAAACAAACTTGGATGTGGACTTACCGCTGGACCTGACATGGTTTAGGGCATTTCAAAGTCACGGATGTTCAAATGGACATAATTTATGTGCTGTCTTCTAACAAGGTCCACCAAGGCTGTTCCTTCTGGATATACACGTCGGCCACGTACTGTTGTTCTCCAATTGCTTTGCCAATCACTCAAACAGATGTCCCACCACCATAGAGGAATCGCTGATGGGTTTGAAAGTGGGTATCACTCCTGACTGGGGCATGCTAATTTGGAGTTAATTGATTCATTGTAGTGGTAAACATTTGCCCAGATAGTTTTGATCTCATTTCTGGCATGGGTTGTACTTAGTGACACTCAGACAGTGCCTTGCGTTTCCCTCACACTGGCAACATCCAGTTTCGTAATCTAGTTCTGCTCCCACCACGTTGCAGTGATTAGTCTGGCTGTGTTTAGGTTTGTACGAAGGTATGTGAGGTAGTACCTGCGAGTATTAGAATTACAATTTGGTGTGTTGAATTTCAGTCTGATTTCGGAAAACTCATTAAAAGCAAAAAAGAAATTAGCCAATGTATGAGATTGTGAAGACACCCCACATTACTGTTATGATTATTTGTTCACATGTGGAACAAAATTTTGGCAGTGTTTAATTTTTTTTTGGCATGTTTTCTTGCACAATATTTTTCATTACACACTAGCTATCACATTTTTTGACATCTATATGACTATTGTATTTCTAACAGTAAATATTGGAATGAAATAAAAATGTAGCACAACGCCGGTCCCCTCCTTCTCTTCCACCCCCCCCCCCTCCATCCTTTTTGAGGCTCATGCTATCGCCTCATAAATTAGCCTCACCTACTTTCGTGGGCTGTTACTGTACTTTTACAATGCTGACATCGCAGAGAGAGACTCAACCAAAATACGGGAAATTTAGTCCCGTATAGTGTCTGTATCTGCTTTCAATAACTAATTCTGGAATGTGTGGAGTGAAGCAATTAGTTTGTGATAAAATCATTCCTCATGAGCACATTTTGTCGTCTTATTAATACCCACCCCCTTAAATCCCCCCTCCCGTTGTGTATCGCATTCTACTTGCTAGTTAATTGCAGAGTACAATCATGTAGACCACTGCTTTGTGTGTAACTGTAATGTAACAAATTACTACCTCGTCACTGAATTTCCAATGCCTGCAAATGAATTGGGACTAAGACACACCAACAACAATGATTTATAGAAACAAGGATTATTTTTATTTTACTGCCGGCCCTGCAACACAGTTTCCTTACATTTTTATCACCTCTCAAATAATTGACAGCCCGTAGCTTGGCCTGCACCTAAAACCTCCTTGCAGGTACGGGATGCCTGTGTTTATCCAGACCTTCATTCATAAAATGAGCCATAGGTATAGCTTGTTCGGGTGGCATTAATCCCCGAAGCGAGTGTGCACCATTATATATCTTATTTTGGTGGTGTGGGAAGGAGCTTCAAGCTGTAAGGGAACGATGTAATCTGTGGGTGAAAAACGAGCCTGTTGTCAAGAACTGCTTGTGCATTTTTGTGTTGGCCAAAGCAGTAAAGAAGGGCATATTTGCATGCTCTGTAGTTGCACTTACGTAATATTTTAAAGATAGTAATTATATCCTGGACACTGTCCGGGAATATATTATGGTTTGGGGGCGTAGCCGTCCACGGCCGGAAATTCTGCCCTCATAGCGCAATAACTCTTCACGCTTCATCCGATGATCTGAACCCATCATGTGAATCACACAAAATGATGCTCCTACAACTTTTTATGCACAGGTCATGGTCTGATGTCCCGTTCATAATGAACAGTCTAATAGCTGTACCTTCTGTTCTCAGTACTTGAGGCCCAGTTTCATGTGCAATCCACGCAAATGCTCTCCTCCGATTCAGTGCTGATGTTTCGCGATCATATGATGGAATCGTCATGCCGTATCGGCTTTCCCAGAATTTTTGGTCCAGGACTCACTTGGCCCTACAGCCTATCTCCCTCTTCCATATGTCAACGAATGCCTTTTTTTTTGCCGCCAACAGTCATTCTGTGATGGATGTCGACCAAACTTGGACACATTGGTAATTGACCCATGAGGCTGTTTGACTTTGTGAAGTTCCGAGGCCAAAGTCAAGGGCAAAATGGGCCATTAGTGTAAAATTGTCAAAATCTCTCTCCCCCTACAAGACATTGGATTTTTTCGAATCTGTGTCATATTGTTCCTTTGGATGTGCTCTTTTAGCTTTCATCATATATGTCCGTTAAGAATTAAAACGTAACATCTGATGAAAAGAAGCAAACATTCATTCTTGCAGATGTTGACCAAACTCATGACTCAATGTTCCTTATTTTGGACTCGTGAATGTCAAGTCAGTCATTAAAGGGCGCAATAGGCCACTGTGTGAATGCCTTTTCCTCTCAATTGGGCATTCATTTCTTCCGATGATGGTGACTACAGTGAGTAACAATGTTTTATTGCTGCTAAGATTCTTTGACCATATGACTATCAAGGTCAAGGTTGTTACTGGGCCAATAGGCCGTTGTTTTGAAACTGCCTTCTTCTTCGCCTCATGACCTTGTAACATTTAACACACAAGTGTACATTTGCCTTGTACAATTTGTGTGGTTGAGCTACAGCACAATTGGCGCTCTAGTTTAACTTGTCATATCAAAAAAAACTTGTGGGAGCTGTTCTACAGTTGGACCTGAAAACAAGGTAGGGGCAGTTCAAAATCACGGAGGTCGCATGACCCTAATTTCGAAGTGATCTCTAAACGAGGTCCACAAAAGGCTGTTTCTGCGGAGATAACACGTCGTCAACAGTTTACCAGACATACAATGTCTAATGCTTATTTGATTATGAAAAGTACTCATGGACCCCAAAAAAACAGTAACATGTTTCGTTACAATCCAACATGTAGCATATGTTTGAAGGATGGCAATTAGGTGAATTTACGACGATGACATAAAATGACCCTCCACATTTCTTGGAAAAAATGTAGTTCGTATCCATTTTAGTTGGTGAAAATTGCAAACTTAGAAAATCATGAAAATATGGGAAATTAGGCAGGCCCCAATCATGTGGTGATGTCTAATTTCGAGCCCATCCAAAAAGAGTTCACTATGGCTGACATGTTTCCAAGTGAATTCTGACAAATGGTCCAAGAATTATTGGAGCAAAACACCAAAGCTCCCAGCAGAGACAGCAACGACAAAACAAATACACCGAAGTGGGGGATATAATGAAGGTCGGGCCATTGGTATGCGGCTTTGTGTGTAGTTGACTTCTACCTACCCCATACATTTGACCATGTCAGTCTTCAAAGGTTTTACCTGCTCTCTGTACCCGGAGGAGTACTGCCAGGCTGCTTGGCGGCTCAATATGCAGAACCATCATCCATATTGTGTAGGTGACTGATGTAAAGGCCGAAACACACCTATCTGTTTGAAAGTCTTGTGAACTCGTCATACTTGATTGCGTCAGAGCAAACCGTTTTAAAAAAATATATCGGCGTGCGTCTAGGCCTGCAGTGTCTGTAAAAAAGCTTTGTTACATTCAAAGCGATCACATGTTTAATCACACGCAGTGTGTGATACATACCCATATGGTGTTCTAAGCACGAGTTAAGGTTTCAGGCACTGTAACCTATAGATGCAAGCACCGTTTGTGAACAAGTTTGTAGTTTAGTGGCAATTATTATGCAAAAAATAGAGCAAGTTCATTTGTAATGTTGTTACTGCAGAGAGTGGAGGGGGGGGGGGGGGGCTGCTCAGGTAACAAGCTAAAGATGAGGGATTATTTTTAGCTGATATATGCTCCCTACTCAAAAGATATTGCGAATTAGGTATGGAGACAGCGTTTCAGCCCCCACAAGGGAACATACCATTAGTATATTGGGAAAATCTTGTAGTTGTGTGTTAGAAGCATGTATATTGATTGGTAGGGTCATGATTATTATGACCTTGGGCATGTTGGTATAATCACAATCGATAGTTGATTGATTGTTATAGTATTGAGTGAGCTGAAAAGTCACTGGAATTGATGTTAAAATAGGAAATGGAGACAAGGTACAGAGTAACAGCTGTCTCAATAGTGGACTGACCATCTTCAATTTTTTGTGCATTCAATGGATTCTAGCAATCTCTGGGGATACATGGTCCAAAAAAAATTATAATTACTATCTGGTCGTTCATTGTCTGTAGGAAATATAGATATGGCAGGAGAATGATCCTTTCGGGTTATTTATGGCCGTAGGAAATTCAGCAATGGCATATATTTTAAAAATGATATACATCAGGTTTCTGCCTGTGGAAATATAGATATGCAGGAAAAATGATCTTCAGTCATTCATTGCCTATAGGAAATACATATATGGCATTAGAATGAACTTTCAGGTCTCATGACCTATAGGGAATACAGATAGGACATAGAATGATACTTTCAGGTCATTCATTGCCATGGAAATAATATATGGCATTGAATGATCTTTTTCAGGTCATTCATTGCATATCAGGAAAATCAGATATGACATTAGAATGATACTTTCAGGTCATTTATTGCTATAGGAAATACAGAGATGGACATTAGAAGGATACTTTAGTCATATTGCCTATAGGAAATACATATATGGCATTAGAATGTACTTTCAGGTTCATTTCTGCCTATAGGAAATACATATATATGCATTAGGAATGATACTTCAGGGTATTACTATTGGCGATACGGGAATATGGATATGGCCATTAGATGAACTTAAAGGTCATTTATGGGCCTATAGGGAAGATGGATATGGCAGTAGAAGATACTTCAAGGTCATTTATTGCCTATAGGAATAGGAATTATGGCATATTAGAAGGATACTTTCAGGTCATTTATGGACAATAGGAATATGACTAGGGCATTAGAATGATATTTCAGGTTCATTTATGCAATAGGGAATATGCATAGGCATTGAGAATTGAATACTTTCAGGTCATTTATTGCCTATAGGGAATATGGATATGGCATTAGAACGATACTTTCAGGTCGTCATTGTCGTAAGGAAATATAGTAGATATGAAAGGGAATGATACAGACAAGAAATTATGTCATGCAAGTCCTTCTTATCTTGGTCTCATGGGGAAGTTTCTAGAATATATTGATTTTAGGTTTATATTCACCGGGAGATTTAAAAGACATGGGGAGTTGTTTCAAAGCCATTGTCGAAAATGATATAGACAGTCCCTTCTTGTGACATTGAGCAAAAGTCTTCCAAATGTGCATCAGATATTTGCATGACATGTCATACCCGCTTGAATCATAATAGTTGAACAAAATTCTAATAGACCCTGTTCCTGGTGGCAACTTAGTGGTGCGTACAAGGTATTTATAAGAGGCAAATTGTCTCGAAACACCGGGTGAAAGAATGGATGCTCTCCTTGCCCAAAAATCAATTGTCCCAGCAGTATTAATGGAACAAATTTTGCATGACTTCAAAAATATACTAAATTTATTGCGCAAATGATACTTACCACTAACGTTCGGCATTCTAACCACCTACTAGCTGCTGGGATATGCAGACTATTCTTTTAGCTAGGGGCTGGCCAACAAGTCTCATTCCGTAATGTCAGCCTCCATGTAAACACGCAAAAAGGGATTTGAAGTGCTGACAGTTGTTGTCTTTAGGTTGGGAGGCCCACTTGACGAATGATGACTCAACGTCAGTTATGAATCTGAGACGAAACTCATCCATAATGGAGTGGTTATGGACTTTTATTTGTGAAGACAAAGCTCCTTCCTCTATTGTAGGCAAAAAGTGTGGAGGGGACATTAAGAATTTAGTTCATCAGAAGACAATTTATTAAATATTCTATGTTCTATTAGGGCCATGCCTGTTTATGGTGAACATGTTTTAGCAGTTTACCATGCACAGCTATTCATTTCTCTTTGAAGGAGGCTGATACCTCTAAGATAAAAATGACCCATTTAATTCAAGGCACGGCTTTTGACCAATGAGGAACATACTGATATCTGATAACCATCTCCCAAAAATATCCACATTGCTGCAGGTCATACAGGCCCTACCAATCATTGGCGGGGATTCGGTTACTGTATTTTCTAAAAACGTTCATCTTTTTTTGCAATGAACAATTCAAAGAATGTATAGACAGGGATGGTGCTCAGAGGCACTCCCTTTCTTCAGTTGAGTGGACTGGCCAAAGTTAAATACCATAGGGATTGAGGAAACGTTGAGAAAGAGTCTGATCAAAGTACTCTACATGAACTGATCTTTACAAATTGAAAAAGCCATGCTTGGTTAACCGTGCGTGGACATTTCAAAATCGTAGAATTTATCTGAGATAGGAATTTGAAATGGTTTATAATTGTGTGTATTCAAGACTTTATTAATCAAAGACATCTGTAATTCACCTGCAGTGTAGGTGTGAAGTCCAAGGAGAGACCCTGTGACTTTATTCAATAATCAGGAGGTTAATGGAGGGTGAAATGAAACGCTGGCGAGGTCTATAACCCTTCATATCACTTCTCTATCATGATATTTATTGGCAGAATTGTTGGCAAATTTAGTGATCAACAAAATCATTTGTAGGGGCTTAGTTTGCCCAAGTTTCAAGCATTGTTTCCACTCATTTGGGGTAGTGGCTTGCTATGATCCATATGAGTGTTCCCTGCCTAATTGAAACAGCACCTGAACAAGTGCAACGTAAATGGTGGGTCGTGAGCTGTCGGCAAACACTTCGAAATTTATGACCTTGATGACCTTTGGAAGTGAACTCCAACATGGGTACCATTCAATTTTCACTCTATAAGTACAACTTCCATGTAAGTTCATTGAATGTGTCAAATTTACATGAATTATGAAAAACCCAGGGTATGACTGTTTCCTCAGGACCTTGGAATGCCTTGCAACATATTGGCCATGTTGCATGTAATATGTCCAGTTTAGGCAAAAACCCCATCCATACGATGAATGTATTGCAATCATGCAAATGAGACTGCTGAAAAATGGCCTCAATGAGCTTGGAATCTCTTGACATATTTGTGTATTCACTTTCACCATGCAAACCAGCCAGCATTGCCGATTCAGCATGTTATGCAAATTCTGATCAAATCGAGGTTTACCATATAAAGTATACAGTGACAAATGGATTTTCTGCATCTTGTGTCTTGAACAGAACACATGAACAATGTGAGAAACGTGAGCTACTCAATACCGTTGAATAGAGGATGAATCTCACACAGCCTCCTCCAACTGCATTCATAGGAGTGGCAACCCCTCAAAGAAAATCAGACAGGGAAGAACAATAGTCTTATCATGCTTCATGATGGTTAACTGGATAGCTTTGTGATCATACTGACCGACATATGCTGTTGTGTGTGCTGAAATTTATACAGCAATGAGGTAGGCCCAGAAAAGTGTCGCCACAAACTAGAGAAGGTGGTGTGCAGTGCTAGTTGAATAGGGAGTTTAGAAATTAGCTCAGTCTGTTGAAGAGAGTGGAGCTCAGATTAGTCCACTCTCTCTCTGACTTGGTGGAGCTTGGATGAAGCTCAGTCGGTAGAGCTCCAGACTGCAGATCGGAAGGTTGTGAGTTGAAGCCCAGAGGAAGATCACCTTCCCCAGTATGTCCTGCACTGCCTCACACTGTACGGAATTTCTGACTGCAAGGCTTGCAACAGCTAACGGTCATGCCCCGGTTCTCCGTGTCGACCTGAGAGCTGCCAAGTTTGAACTTGATGCAAGGTTTTCGAACAACTTCAAAATCTCAAGAAATTTGCAAGCTCACATAATTTGTAAGGGCAATAATATAATGAGGCGATTCACAGTGGGGAACTGTAGTGGGCGAAGGAAAGTAGTAGTTATCTTTGAGTGTACCAAAATTTGTCAGTAGTTCTGGGAAGGCCTTTACACGGCACCTTTGAAATGACATTGACACATATCCTGTTCGTGTTCTTCGTGATCCTCTGTGAGTCCGAAACAAACACATTTCACATCTCCGAATGCTTATTGAGTCGATATGCACTAGACTGGAAGCCTTGCAAAACAGCCAACAAGACTCTGTCTGATGGGTTACAGTTGCTTTGGAAGTCTGCATGGTGGAGCTATGCTAATGCCTATCCCACAGGTAATAATTGGGGACCTGTGAAGAATTGAGGGATACCACGCCTTATAGTCACAAAAACTTACGTGCGGGATTCGGAGAGCATACCCGATTCCATTGATCTGGGTTTAATATCTGTGAAGCGCTTTTGAGAATGTCCAACAATGTTGGAAAACGCTATGTAAGCAGTCAATCTTATGAATATTGGTGTTAGAGAACAAATGCTATTGAGAGTGATCCACCAACAATGAATAGATCAAGCTTTCACATTCACATGGGAATTTTCCAGTAGCTAGTATCGAAAAAAGCTTAGACAGCCACGAGTTCCTACAGGCACCATTTTTTAAGAATATAATTGATGAAAACTGAATTACATGTACATTATATATAATAGCAGTTCTTCACCACCTGTGCCACTGTCTAAGAATACCTCTTCTATGAGTTATTAACAAAAATCATTGCAGGTCACCACTGATTCAGTTTGCCCTCCCTCATGTACTGTGGAAATTGAAACATTCCTATGACCTGCCTTTCTCATAAAAGATATGTCAAACTAGCCCCTGATTTAAATTTGATTTGGCTTGATGACTCAACGACAGGGCCCACTTACTCAATTCCTCATTTATTCTGTACACAGTAACTCCATTGCATTCTCAGAAAGATATTTAATGATAAACTGTTGTGTATGTGTCATGCTCGCCTGTCGCGAGAGTAACAAGTAGTAGGATAATGAGCCATTCTAGTAATTTATTGTTTGAACTTGGTCACAAGATTATTGACGAACGGCAGGAGCTTATGGTGATTTGGTAGAGCAAAATACGAGTAGCATAACAGGTATTCAAAGCTCGATTAGATTCAGCGGGAATAGTGAAAGAATTGGTCTGTTTGTCTGATATCACAAAGTTGGGGTCCCCAAAATTATACTTGGTTAGGGTCACTGGAGGTCATTCAATGTGTCCAATTTGCTCATTATGCGAAGTTTTCAAAGTTTGATATTCATGAACTTGGTGTTATGGACCTTGCTTGCCTTGTCCGTCAAAAGGTTTGTCACCACAAGACCTTTCAATATAGTTCATTTGCAAAATTTATGCCAAGTTGATCAAAATATCACAAAATCTGGTGGACAAGATCAACATTCAACCCTAATCAATTTAAATTTGGATATATGGTCTTAAGGGCAAAGCAACCTGTTAAAAGTTGTGGAGGTACGAAGCAAGTTGGAAGACCACCCTCCAATTCAGGATGGTTGAAACAAGACTACACCTTACAAAACTACCACTGATCACATTCAACCATAATCAATTTGATATGGATATGGTCTTGGGGGCTGGCAAACTATAAAGGCCACAGGAAGTTTGTTGAAACGAAGTAAACCCTATCAAGGATGACTTCAACTGATCGTTGAACAGGCAAGACTGGTGATTCAAGAACCCTTGAGAGACCCCCCCCCTCCATTATTCCGAGCAGATCACTTGATTCCCACATCATGCACACCACTAGAAATGAAGTGATTCAAAGGTTAGCGAGATGATGGTCCACCCAATCACTGCATCTGTTGAGCATTGGGGGCCTCATTTGTTGGGCCCTCGAGCCTGTAATCCGTTGTTGTGATTCCACATTGTACCATTGAACAAGGTATTTTAGTATACTGATTGCTCATAAAGAAGGATATTATAGGTATTTGTCCTGTTGCCGTCTGCTTGTATCACTCCCATCCCTCCTTCACATTCTGGTCACGCCACAGATATGCCTTTCTCTGTGGCTCACTGTTGACAATAGTGCAGTATCCAGGTCTTGCACTCTTGCTGGGCCTCAGGCTCATTCCGGTGTACCATGGAGCTATTATATTAACTGGAGAGTCAATGGCAGGCAAAATGAATGTGTACTATTGAGAGGAAAATGTCCCTCTGTGAGCTACACTGAACAACAATTGCAATTTGTACGTGTGTCATTGTACCAGCAACTACGGTTTTGTGTTACTCAACTATGATGCAGGGGAACTGTGGAGATAATTCAAGTAGCCTAAATGGATATAAAAAAAAGTGCTAGTATGTGTGCGTGTAGTATCAAAGCTAGGAGTGCCATCATGCTGTTGGGGGACACAGTTTTCCTTATAGGCTGTAGGTAGGGTGGCTGGTGCCAAAAGTCGGTTGTACATGCCTCACACATAGACATAGAAAAGTTACGAAACGTGACGTATCGTTTATCTCCATATTCTACATAGCAGCATCAATCCAGCATAAGAGCGTTATTATTGTGGGATTGCTGAGGGTAGGTAGGTCACTATGAATATAAAAATTTGTTTGCAAGGACTATAAGTGGTGGTGGGGATGAAGGTCACTCCGTAGAACAAAGTGTATGTGGCTGTTAGACATGGTGTGAGTACATACCTTCAATGTTCAGAGGAGTGAGAAGAATCTGTTTAGTACATGGTCAACAAGTCACCAGTGACTACTTAGTAATTTGCTGTAATAATTGGCTTCTCAGACCTTTGGACATGGTCAATAATCAGTCTTTACTATAAATTTGAAATTGGTCACGATAGTAGGCTGTTTTTTGTTGAATGCTAATACAACATCTTAAAGCAAACAAATGGAATGCCTTGTATTGTTTGCATGGTGACTAATAAGAGAAAACCATGATTGCACAACCAGGCGAGATACTGGGGGCGATTGTCTTGTGATATTTTTTTTATTATTAAGTGGAAGTTTTACAGTACACAGACATCATGTAATGCTTTGCTGATTTAATTTCACTCGCATGCCTCTTTCTTTTCTGCCCTAACAACATTCGCTGTTCTGTTCTCCAACCACTAACACAGACGCCTCATGCATGTACAAAGTGCTGATGAATTCTACAGCCGCATGGGTAACCTGACTAACAAGCCCGCGGACAGACCATCGACGAAGATGACCTCATACAGGTACGAGGAAGTCAGCGAATACTGGCCAGTGTTGGACACTAGAGGAGGGAGGGGTAGAGGGATATTTAACCCGAACTGCAGAAATCCCTCCCAGAACAATATCCCAGGAGCGATATTCCTTCCCGAACATTGTTGATTTGAGTCCCTCTGTTCAATACCAATATCCTCATTACAATAAATCACATGGAGGGAATTCCTTCCCAGTTTGAGAAGGCTAGCACCAACACTGACACTGGCAACACAACACATTTGACCACCTGTGATACTAGACCTACAGAGGATATACATACTAATCTTTGTTGTTTTTTCACTATGAACACAGCCGCAGATATTCATCAACCCATACGTGTGAACAAAATGCCAAATGACATCTATTCTATGAAACATCCTCATTGTGTCAAACAGCCACCTAAAAAAATAATTAGTTAAATGGGTGTTTATATCTGAAATAGGAATGAAAAATTAGTAAAGTCATCTCCCATCGTTTGATTTTCCCTAGTGGGTTTATGGCAATTCAATCACTGCATAAACTGAGCTGTGTCACTCATCATGATTAATCAATGGCATACTGAGAGATTCGTCTGGGGGAGGGGGGTTGAGGTCGGGACCCAGGGAAACTCGTGCATTTTCATTTATAGCTTCAAACAACACTTCCATCACCCTCCCTATTGACAAAGAAATGCAATGTATGGGCCCTAGACACATGCTCTTGCAATATTTGACAAACAGCGCTGTAAAACATCTACTGAACATAAAAACAGTTGTTGTTTTTTTTTTTTTTTTTTTTTTTTTTGGGGGGGGGGTTAGAACTGTATTCTCACATGGGTCATGGGGAGGGGGGGGGGGGAGGGTCTGAGCCAGAATTCCCTCCGTGCTTACGCCACGGGTGAGATGTTCTATGGATGAACCCACCTCAGGACACAGTTTTGGGTCTGTGGTGAGAAATGCTTGGATTTAGCCTTGGGATACGTGTGCAGAAGTATCTGGTTGAACTTAAGTGGGAGTTATGATTTTGTTTAAATCACTTTCATCACAGCTTAATCCCAATTGCATGTACCTGCACAAATTGAACCCCTAATTACTTAAAGATGTCAATAGTTTTGGAGCGTGTGCCGAAGTAATCTCGTTGAACTTAAGTGGGGGTAAGGGTTTTTTTTCAGTCACTTCCATCACAGCTTGATCCCAATTGCATCTACCTGCACAAATTGAACCTCGCATTACTTTTAAGATGTCAACTGTGTGTTTTCAAGTGGTATTCCAAGCTGATGGAATAGAAGTTGCTGGTATCAAGCTACAGATTTTTGGTGGACACTGTCATTGTCATGCAATCTTAGCGAAATAACACTTTAGTTCACTCTGCAGCATGGAAGGTTACATCCATAATTTTTCATCTATAATTTCCCAAAGATTTTTTAAAAGAGCAAGCAAGCAGAGAAGATATTGTTGTCATGAATGTAGTTAGTGTGATGAAATGATTGCACTGAAACAATTAATGTTTTTGATACTCAACTGGAATGATTTAAAGCCTCACATTTTGGTGAGAAATGCCCATTTAACCTGAAATAATTGCAATAAACAGTGTTTGTGATACTCACTAATATAATTTACAGCTTGAAAACATGGTGTAGAATACCATTCCCAAGTGTGAAACAAAACTGCTTCATTACATTATTTGACCTTATACAAATCAGGCTGAATTTTGTTATCAATTCATGATCGAGACACCCAGAGAATTATTCTCTGCTCAAAATTTCTGTTTCTCTGTCAAAAGAGTATGAATTGTGTAATATGACTATGCAGGCAAGGCAATTACTGACATATTTGACCCAATTTTTTGTTCAGTCAAATTCTACACAAAAACCTTAGGGAGCAATCTTCTTTGTGTGCTGTTGTAATGGTATACTCCATCTGAGTGATCTTTAAATTCACTATGGTGTCATTATCTATGGTTGTCATTATCTATGGTTGTCATGATCTATGCAATTATGCCTCAAGTATTCTTGCTAACTCAAATTGACAGGAAAAGAGAGCAGCGCAGCGCAATGGCAACCCACCTGCCAATACTGGGGGAGGGGGGACAGTATACCAAGTATTATCCATACCTATGGATTTGTCATTTTCTTTCTCTTACAGTCCATCTATTCGTTAGCTCCATTTCCATTCCCAACCTGAGCGAGATCCGAGAGAAGTACATGTTCAGTATCACGCCATTCTCTCCCATTGGCTCACTGGAAAACTCGGGCAAAGAAGAGGCTGAGCCGAGTGTGGTAAAGCAGGTCAAAGGTCGCCAGAGTGATGACGAGGTAGACTTCGAGAGGACGAAATCCAAGCGATGACCTGCTTCACTGGGTTCTTCCCCATGCCTCTGTCTCCTCAGAGACCCAGGATTGAAAATGGTAAGACAGAGAATTTGCATTTTGTTTTTGTTTGATGTTGATGATGTGGACTGAGTGAGGGTAGAAAAAAAAAAAAAACAGGGAAAAGGAAAGGGACACCTGCTGCATACAGCGCATAACTGTGGCAGCTAGTCTTTCTGACGCCTCGGTCTGAACCTACTGGCTGTTAATGCCTAGATGAAAGGACTGCTGAGTTTCCTTTCCCAGTGCATACAACAGGTAGGCCTACTTGGAGAGAGGTGCTGCACTCTTGTGCAGTATGGGCGAGTTAACCTTCGCCAAATTCTCACTGGCCTTCTCTTCCCAAAAGCATCATTACAACCCAGTGGTAATCCTGTTAACATGAGAGTATAAGGAAAATCGGATACAGTTCTGTTGTAGCTGAAGTCCCATATAATTGTGATACATTTATAGCCATCAAAACAGCAAGAAACAGCAAAATTAATGCAACATTATATACCTTGTGTGATCTGTTTATCAGTAGTATTATTACAACTTCAATATTACAATTTCAGGAGGATGACTTGTATAGCTAATCTTCCACAAGGCTCTCATGAAAAGATTAGCAACGTATACAGTCAAAGCAAAAAGTAGCAAGAGCAGAATAAAGTCTATATAGTTGTCACTACAGAGGTAAAATGTTAGAGAGGAAATAGAAAAAATGCAAATAGGGTATTCATTATGTTGGACCTATACTGGTGTGATGTTTCCATGTGTCATTGCGGTAACTTTTATCACTCTTTTCATCACAGGAGACAGGAGAACTCTTCCATGACATCACGCGGGTGAGCCGGTGCCTTTGTGCAACCTTGTGATGACTCAGCGGCCAACAATCAGCTGCCATGTTGGAAAAGAATGAACCTCGATGTCCAAGCTCTGAAGACAATACGGGAGGATTAAGCGGAAACGAAAACAGCACATATGAGTGCCCAAGTGGTGTACACCCCTGGGAGCAGGAGACCTAAATAGTCTGATAAGACCTATCCCAGCATTCAATGGGTTCAGTGGTAGCATACAAGCACCCATGTGGTATTATACCTCCCTGGAGCAGGAGACCAACACAACAGTCTGGTAAGACCCATCCCAGCATTCCATGGGTTCAGTTGATAGCATACAAGCACCCTTGTGGTATTGTACCCCTGGGAGCAGGAGACCAACACAACAGTCTGGTAAGACCCATCCCAGCATTCTATGGGTTCAGTTGGTAGCATACAGGCACCCCTGTGGTATTGTACACTCCTGGGAGAGACTTCAAACCAGACATGTATGCAGATATAGCCTGTGAGTTGGTCACATTGTATAGAAGTAATTAAAATTTTAATCTCTGTTTTTGTCCAACACAGGATCAGGGACCAAGAAGAGGCAGAAGAAGAAGAAGCAACCCAAAGCCATCGCCGCAGAAGCCATAGACACCCCAGCTGTGATCAACCACCTCCTCATCGGCAAGCATGGCCTGGGGGACAAGAATGCCAAGGTAACTTGGGAACCCAGGATTTTTGGATAGCTCCCCACAATACAGAGCTATGACCAGGAGAAGAAAAAGAAAAAGAGCAACAGAACTCACATCAACGTCAAGCCAAACGTCACTAAGACCCCAAAGATCCCAACGGCCAGAAGGTCACAAAACAGAGGAAGTCCTCCAGTTTGGCAGAGGATGAGAGCAGTTGGCCCCCACCTTCAAGGACCAGCTCGTGATTGCCGAGCGAGGGCAGCACCACCCAAGTGACAAGGAAGAGGATAGGAAGAGCTGGCCTCCGCCATCCAAGGATCAACTGGTCATCGCCGAAAGGGGACGGGATTGATAATGTTGATGGGGAAGGGTCTGGCAACCTCAAACCCTGGCTGTGGGTGTTGGTGGTCTGGAAAAAAATGTAAATGTGAATTCATCCAAATGTTGGGAGGAGATTGACTTGGCTGGGCCGCCAGATTCTCCTGATCTTATCGATTTTGGCGACAAGAGAATGTGAGGATGATAAAGTAGCCATGATGTGATGAGGTTGATGAATCACATGCAAATGCGGATCAGAATTCAGAGGGCGCCATCATAAATCCAGATGATGGGGACGTTAGTCACTCCAGTGGACTCAACTTAGACTATGACAGTGGCATTCGAGAATCACCAAGTGTCGGAAATGTTGAGAACTACATTCCTATAACTGAAATCGAACGGCAAGGGAGCAAGACCGCCAGTGAGCTGAAGACCGAGTTCAATTTTGCCTTTGAAGCCTTCAAACCTGAGACTCCCGAAGTAACGGAGGTGACGGTCCCATCTGAGAATGGGCATCTTTCAACTTCCAAGAAACCCTGGCAGGGACGGGCCCAGATTCCCCGATGGTGTGAATCCCATAGTGGGGGGGGAAAAAAAAAATGTACAGACCCTAGGAGGTCAAGATCGTCCAGTGGCACCTCGAGCAATGAGGGCCATCCCACAAGCGTGCCAAACGGGGAGGTGTTCAATCCATTCCCTATCCGGAAGATAAAGAGCAATGAACAGAGCGTCAAAAGAAAAGCAAAACTGGGTTTGCTGCAAGTCAACTAATCCTACTGATATTCAAGCTTATTCCAGTAAGGTCATAGCCAGCCACATGATCTGAGGTGAATGCACAGCCTTCTTTGTTGTATAGTTTCCTCTGCTTCACCTTTGACACCTGATAGGCTTTGTCCTAATTTGTCTATCCCTTTCTTCTTCTTTCGGCAGATTAAGATTAAATCCGAGAAATGGGGAAGCTAAAAAAAACCACATCAGGAAATAGTCCAAAAGGCTGCACAGCTGTAATCATCGAGTTTCCGCTACTGAGCAGTAGTGTTTTGAACACAGTGATAATTAAGAGGTCCATCATAGACAAACTGAGTTACTTTCTCCTGGTTCAAAGATTTCAAGTTGGACAGAACTGGTTTTCGTTCATTATTGCCACCCCTGCCAGTTTTAGGGGTGCCGTAACAGGTGAATGAAGGAAAGAGACCTATACAGCGACTGTCACTGAGAATTTCACAGAAGTTACTGAATTTCTTTACAGTACCTTCGCCACAAATAGATCACGAAACCATACTGCCCAAAAATTGTTCACTTTCCTGGGCAATTCATCAATATGCTTTGTCTAACGTTATGATCACTTTACATATTGAAGTCACAATGTTAACCCATGGGTTGGGGTGTTATCATTGTTTACATTTCAATCTACTAGATTTCAGACAGTGTGGCGGTGTGAAACAAGTTGATATGTACAATTTTACAACTTGGGAGTACCAAATATTAGCTGATTGTGTTGATAAAATGAATCAGTCAATTCAGGCATCAACTAGGAATGAAAAATGGAAAATGGGAGCTGTTACAGGGCTTCTGTTAGGAAAGAACCCAAACAGCACATGGTGAATAAATTTCGTTACATAGTGTTTATGGTATTGTAAAATTAGGTCCAACTAGGAAAACTAGATAATC
This sequence comes from Sclerodactyla briareus, assembly GCA_026419785.1. NCBI lineage: Eukaryota > Metazoa > Echinodermata > Holothuroidea > Dendrochirotida > Sclerodactylidae > Sclerodactyla > Sclerodactyla briareus. The sequence goes on along the minus strand of JAODTK010005546.1, from coordinate 64,058 downwards.
ATACTGGTAGCATCATTCTGAAAACATTCAATGTAACTAAATAGAATGACGATATAGATATTTCGGGTTCATTAAAAATAGTTTGGTGGTTTATATAGGCCTTATAGCAAAGGTCAGTGTGGAAAAAATGGTTTCCTATACACATATTCGGTGAAAATTCTGATGAAGCTATTTAGCCCAAAACTCGAAGTCCCATGATGGAGATATCTATGCAGTTCATTGTTTGTAGGAATTTCAAATGGTGTGTGCATATGTTTTTGTCTTTCGAAAAGAAAATTGTACATAAGAGATACACTGCAGTTATTAAAACCGTTGGTCATAGAGACAAATAATTCATTGTGACAGCGGCAGTTCATTGGTAGCCCTCGTACCGTTGGTATGCCTACATACCAAGTGTGTGATGGGACTTCAAGAGTAAGCTAAGCTATCAGACATGCAGATGTCGTTGTAACACCTTGAATGGATTCATGATAGATATTGTAAACATCAAAAGGAGGCATTTAGGCTGTATTCAGTTCTATACAGCATAAAATAATCCAAATGAAAACAATGATTACAATGCAAAATGGAGGTATATGTTGAATCTAAGGACTTTGAAAAAGTCAATCGTCCGGACGGTCACTGTTGTGAGAAAGGCATTGATTATCCATGGGCAAGGTATCAACTGTAATACAAGATTTTCCGTTCATCATGCAATAACAAATTTTGTTTTCAGAGTTCTTTCATTACCAAGTTTGCAGCAATATGAAGGTACATAGACTGCATATTTCTCTCGTTTGTGCAATGCCACAATGGTTTGGTCACATTCAGTCTAAGTAAGAACATTTCATCATTCTCAGCATTTAGTGATGATCTACCAATCACTTCCTATGGTTTATTTCTTTATCAATAATATTTTGAATGAGATTGAAATGTTTTAAAGGAAGATATATTTCAAGATTTGCTTATTTAATTGAGGAGGGTCACCCATGAAGTGTGATCCAGCGTTTCAGAGAAACTGGTTGAGTTATTCATGAACCTTCAGTTAGAGATTGTATTTCATTACTGCCTCTTGTGGATATTATCTAGTCAAGTATTAGGACACTCTATTGCAAATGGAAGGTCTTGAGTCAGAGGTCAGAGTTACAGTCACAACATACCATGCTTGGTCTCTTTGGCTTGGCAATGGGTAGTTTCAAAATTTGGGTGGTAGGTGCAAAGCATTTTCATTCCAGGTGGAGAGTGGGTTAAAATAATGATTTGTTGCATGGTTTCAATTGTTTGGATATGGCATGGTGGGGAGGGGGCGGGGGGGGGGTGGAGGGGGGGGGGGGAGAACATGGGGAAAGGAATCTAGGGAGAGTCTTGTGACTAACGCCCTCGCCCCTGCCAACCCTTCAACCAAACCTGTGTATCTATGTATATACAGGTCATTAGTATGTAAAATGCTCCTAGGCGTGATGTAGTCACATGGAGAGTTACAATTTTCATAAAAAACTGCCATGTCATTTTAAAGGTCATTCAAGGTCACTTAGGGGTCAAAACTTGTTTCCTGGCCATAATCGGAGAATTAAATATTTGCGAAGGCTGGCTGGTTAACCATTGTGATATAATGTTGACCTTGATATGTGTGACCGCTGACATCATTTACCTCTGTCGGGTGTGGTCATGTGGTTAAGGTTGAGTTTTCTTGAAGAAAGGGGCTTATGAAGGAGGTACGGTGCAAAAACAAATGGAACTGGTTTTATTTAAGGTATGTGATAGACCTTTGTGTGCTTATGGAGGAGGAGACCAACTCCGTTCGATTGGAACTTACTTGGTAGTTACAAGGGGTCAAAGTTTAATTTGAATAGCTTTTTTCGCAATAAAATGGGCGTATTAATTGGAATGCAATATGCGACTAGGAGTGATGCATAACATGGAGAGGAGTAACATTTTTTATTAAAAACCCGCCATTGTTCTTTGAAGGTCTCAAAGGGCACGTAGGGGTCCAAAAACTGATTAGTACTTTTTTGGCAAATGCACTGGGCATGTTCATCAGATGGTAAAATGCTCCTAGGAGTGGATGTATCAATGGAGAGTTACAATTTTCATAAAAACTGCCATGTCTCTAAAGGTCATTCAAGGTCAATTAGGGGTCAAAAACTGTTTCTGGCCATATCGGAGAATTGAATATCTGTGAAGGCGGAGGTTCCACATTGGGATATAATTGTGACCGCATGTGGTGCCTCTGCCCTCAATTTGACACTCTGTCGGGTGGTCATGTGGTTAAAGGTTGAGTCTTGAATAAATGTGCTTATTTAAGAGTAAACAGGCAAAAAAATAGAAACTGATTATTTTTGGAATATGTGAGAGACTTTGTGTGCTTTAGGGAGGACCCAACTCTGCTTCGATAGGACGCATATACTTAATATTTTCATATTTAATAGCTTTTTTGCAAATAACATGGGCGGCGTGTGTTCATTGGATGCAATATGCTTCTAGGAGTGGATGCATTCACATGAAGAGTAACAATTTTTTTTTTATTAAAAAACTGCGTGTCATGAAGGTCATAAAGGTCACATAGGGGTCAAAAACTGATGTTTGTTCGCCTGAAAAATTGTTCAAGGAGAAGAACATAGTGGTCACTTTGTCAGGTGAAACCGCAGTGGCTCTGGTGTGTGAGATAAGCGGGGGGGTGGGGGCAGTAAGGGGAGTAAGTTAAAGTAAGCCCTGGGAGGCTAGGTATTAAATGGAATTCTTAGGGGTGACGATTGGGATATACCAGACAAACTTATTAGTAGGACCAGTTTTCAACAATGAGCTGTGGTCTACCTTTAATCGCGCCAAAATGTTAATTGAATCAGGTCACTAGGGGTTTATGCAGTGTGTATAAATTGCTGATCATGCCAATGTTCAAGGTGTTGAATTCCAATGAAATGTATTAAGTTTAGTTCACAATTGGTCCTGAGATAAGTGAAGTGAGAAAAGGGTCAACAGAAAGTGAGTACTGTCTAATTGCATAATCATGAATCTTAGTACATTTCCACAAAACTTATCGGTAGACATGTCAATAATAAGTCCTTATGAATTTGGAAATGGTCACTGATTAGTAGGGGGTTGTTCCGTCAAATTGCTAATACTCAGCACTCTTAAAGCAAACTCATTAAAGGCCTTTAATTGTTCACATGGGCACTTAATAGATGAAAACACTGATCGCGTAACAGGCGACGCCACTGGGGCGGTCGCCTGTTTACGCCAATGCGGCCCCAACTTCTGAGCAATTTCATGTCATAAAAGGGTTATACCGTTATCAAACAGAATTATGAAATGTGTTTTAAGGACCATTGTACTTCAAGGTCCAAAAAGAGATTCTTCTCTGGGAGTCTACCCCTGTGATACTAGTAATGTACAGGTTAGAGTTGAGTCGTAACAGGGGAGAGCAAGTTTTTACACAAACCTGAAACATTTCATACATATCCCAGCTCGGTAATGGTATTGGTGGTTATCCACATTGCCCAACAGCTGATGCTAATTATGCTTAAACTTCATGTTATTGCTGCCACATTGACTCATGACATGTCCACATATCTACTGTACACCAGATCATATATAGTTAATTTAGTTTAAGATGTGCATCATGTCTAATGCACATCAATGCATATGTTCATCTATCGGCCTTCCACCACTGTCAAAAACAGTAGGATAGAGATCCAAAAATTGTGCCAATCTCATATAAATATTTACCAGAAGGCGCATGTATTAATTGGAGGTAAATTCTCTATTAGAAGATTATGATTATTTAATGTGTTGTGTAATAATTTAATGAAACATTACGGAGCTCTGATCAAAAAGTTTAGTTCCTTCCGCGTGTGGTAATATTAATTTAAAAAAAATATTGAAGAGATTCATGTGAGGGATAACATCCATTAACGGGGAGGGTGTCCAAGTGGAGAGCCACATTGGAGAATAAAATTTAAGATGATATATATTGCGAAAATTTTGTTGAGACTGTGAATTTGTCAGCCACATGATTTCCCTCAGCCTCCCTGGACCATCACTGATGGAGCTAAAGTAGACACCTTTCTCCAATACACTTTGTCAGCATCAGCAATGAATGGGGAGAACATTGCTAGGTCCGGTGTAGTGAAGGCATATCAATTAGCGAACGCTCAGTGAACTTGCGGTCATTTATGAAGTCAAGGGATTCTAGGAAGCTGAGGATTGACATTCTTACAGTTGATTGTGTATAGCAGGGTGTGTAGTCGAGGCCAAGCCGAGGATGGCCTGATTTCGTGGAGCTGTACACTTTTATGATAGTGACACGTAGGGCCCAAAATGAGACTGCGGCCGCGCCTCAACAAATCCTGGTACATGGACTTTCGATAACACAATCTAAGAATTTGTGATAAACCTTGCATTGTGACTCCCCCGCTTGCTTGTGAATGACAAAATAATCAATTAGCTTAATTTGTGCCAAACAAATTATTGGGGCCCAACACTCGCCCAATATTACATGCTTGGGAAGACGCTAACATGTTATTCTGCTCACCGTTTGTAAAATTAGCACAATTCACTTCTAAAATACTTCCGATTGTCTAAGTTGGATGGTGTCCCTATTATGCATTGACGTAAGTCGGCAGGCAGTTGTTGCTTAATTTAAGCAAACAATAGGGAAATCTGCTGGGCGCACTCTGGGAGTTTAGTGAGAAGGGTCAGGAAGGACAAAATCCTCATGGACGAACATGAAAGACCCTAATGGAAGACTAAGAATTTCCCACAATTTTGAAAAAAAATAAATCAAGGCCGTCCTCCCACAATTAGCCTTCACAATCTTAGACAGAAAAACATTCTCAGGACGGGGCTATTCCATTGACACTCTGCGAGAAGAGAAGAAAATTCCAAAGGTCCAATCTACGCATTTGCCACAAAGATTGGGTGGCAATGCCCCATATTGGTGGTAACATGCAAAACTGAAGAAAGTGAAAGAAAGGCCTTAATTCATTAACAATCATAAAAACCTGACTCAAATGCTTGAATCGTCTCAGCTCAATTGAAGTTAGCCGGATGAACGCCATGATGACAACGGTTGTTCCTGTTTAAAGCACTGACCAAATCCACCTAAGGTATCCCTTAATGCCAAAACTGTTTAATTGAGCAGGAGGCACGCTCATGAGGAACCTTGCCAAAGCTTTTGGAGCTTAGTCTAGGAAAATTATATCAACAGCACTTGCTGTTGGAACGGACACTAGATATCTCCAAAATTCTGAGGATTAGTCGAACACGAACTAAACCCTGGTGGGAACCCGAATTAGACTATACTCATTGAGAAAATGACTTGCTCCCAAATACATGATTCTAACACCTTGCAGAAAATACTAGTAAGACCCACTGGCCTGTAATTACAAGGAAGATTCTGATTGCATTTCTTGAGGATAGGAGGAATATTTGCCCTCCTCCATGTATCTGTAATGTTGTAGCTTCTGCCATATGAAGGTATTGAGAACTTAAATTCAAAGTAGGCGCTGCGCAACCAAATGGTCGAGCTCCACTTAGTCTCACCACTTCACCCACCAACCAATATGCCCACTTGCGTGTGCCCCCAGATCAAAAAGTCTGGCGCGATGTTTATGGTTGCCTACCCTTGCTGATGAGGGATTTCATCAGTTGTAGCTTCAGCCAGACAAGTCTTGTGTGTGTAACACAGATGGCCACTACAGAATACAAACTAATAGCAAGCTCAGATTAATGAGATACCTCAGAGGTTGAAAGAGTGTTTGTAGGTAGCGATCGATTGGACTACAAAAGTACTCTAAATGGAAAAAAGACCTCCAGCTATCCGAATCCATTTCTTTACTACCAAATATCAGGACCAAGGTGGAACCACATCCACCAGTTGGCATTATATAATGCCGAAGATACAGACCTCAGGTCATCACCAACAATTTTAATTTACTCAGGCCGGAAGGCAGGCCATAGATCCAAGATTCATGGAAATCCAAAATACTGTCAATTGGTTGTATTGCTCTCCAGTTCTTACCTAAACTCATACACGCGCACAATAGGAATGATCATAATATAGCAGTCCGGGTGGGGGAATAGCATGATGCTTCTGCAAGAGAAGAAAACATTCCCAGGTGAGTGCCGCAATTAAGACTTTTTTTCTAGATGGCTTTACTTGCAGTTGCGATGGGCCCGGTCCTGGTCCTCACTTCATGGTACTGCTGTAATGCAGTGGTCATGCCATAAGTTTGGGTCGACTGGAGCAGTCCGTTGCTTTTGACTTCGACTCATACAGTTCTAAAAAATGGTCGGGTCATTGGCGTTCACTGATGTCCTATTGGGTGTCTCAGGAACGCAGGATGGAATAAGTTTTACCCCTGCATCGATATCACTGAGCATACTAAGAAGGGAAGGTGAATTATTACCAGTGCTAATCCATGTCAATACGGCCATGGTTTGGTTCTTGACCAGGCTTTGCCGTGCTTCCCTGAAACTGTAGAATCCAAAAAATCCAGGATCATATGATATTATTGGCTGCTGGCGACCACTCACAGACAGCAACACAATAGAGGCGGAAAACCGTGATGAAGTGTAAATAAAGACAATTAAACATGATTTTAGATAAATCTATATTGAACATATGTGCAGGAGGTTTAGAATACATCTCCACTGATACTTCAAACACCACGACTTATTGCTGGGCGTGTTTGTAGAATTCTGTAGGTCGACTGAGGCAATGCACTGCAGTAATTGGAGATAGGTATGGCAGACGACTTCCATTCCACCATTGCTTCAGAGAGGCCCACACACCGAATATACATATGGCAATACAGCATCTTTCTTAAAGGTCGTGGAATGGGAATCACATTTAAAGATGTGGTCGGATTGCTGTGAAACTAGCATAGATGAAAAGAGTGTTTGACAAATTTGGCATTCATTTTTGTGTTATCCACAATTTTTTATCTCATAAGTATGTAAATTGTGTGGCATCACGGTTCAAGCGATGGTTCATGATAACAGAGATCAAAAAAGTAATTTGCATAACTGTGCATTTTCAGTTCCGGCGATTGATTTTTTTCTGTTCCAAATCAGAAGGATCACAATCGTCAAAGGTTGTTTTCATTTCCACTGACCTTTACTGAGCATTATTCTGCCTTAACGTTTATGACAAGGCGATGTGATCAAAAGGGGCCTTTGGATATGTATGTACACTTGGACTAAGTATTATAACATATGACGTCATAATAGCATTATACCAATGATGCAATGAAAACTAGGACAAGAAGGAACCAAATGGTGATAGAACAGTATCAATAAGAGCCAATACATCAGTCAGGAGTGCCACCATACATATAAGTAACAGGAATCGGAATCCACTTGCACAGACGAGTTTGACAACCAAAATGAATCCCGAACTATTCACAAATCCGAGTGGGCAAGACACATACGTAACAATCGGAAAATACTCACGTCAATATTCTCACAGTAAATAAAACTGCGCGCTGTGCTAAGTCAACAAGACACTTTCTTGAATCGACCTCCTGATTGAACTTCTCATTACAGCTTCAATCAAAATTCCATTCCAAGTTGGAATGGGCATTACCTAGCTTGGCAACACGCGCAGTATAAGAAGTTTTAAAGAGTTGCAGTAGTTTAGGATGAACCCTTTATTGTGTGACAAAAAATATTATGTCACTGTGCGTACATGCCTTTACATCACGGTGATGGATTATGAATAGCTCGAGGGACTGACTAGAGGGTTGCTATACACAACCCCCTAAACATACAACAATAAACCATACAAACATACATACAAACATACATACAAACATACAACATTTTTTGTAAACATACAACAATAAACCAGCCTCCCCTAACTCCTAACCCTGTAGGGTATCCTCCAGGGGTATTTGTCTAGGTGGTCTTTGTCTGGGGGGTATTTGTACGTTCACAGCTGAACGCTGTCACAAGCAAAATTGTTATTGATGTATGGGGTGTGATTATTGACAACACAAACACTATGGCATCATGCACTGTGATGATTGTGATGATTCGACAACACTGTGATAATTTGACAACACAAACACTCTTCGTCTGGCCCGATAGATTTAAACAGCGTCTTAAATAGTGCCGCACACATGTGTAACAATTTGGGGAGGAATTGTAGAAAACCTACATGCTGTCCACAGTTTAGTGTACAAACTGAACAGTGACCTGCTTATGCACATCCCAACCTGTGTAGCAATCTGCTCATTTTGAGAGCCTTTTGCAATGCGACGCCAGCTATTTCGAACTCTGGAAGTAAACAGTACTTTTTTTAAGTCTTTGTTGCCTCTTGATGAATTCGCCAGGACACCAGGAACGTTTACGGTACAGGATGACATACTTGAAAATTTCATTCACCTGGCATGTCATGACAAATTAGCCTATCAACACTACTGTTACTGTATTCCATTAGGACTGTTCAACACTACATGTTGTTGATTGTGGCTATAACGGGGTGCCGAGAAGCTTTTATTAAGTCGTTAACTATAGACCCACTCTCTGTTCCCAGCTCTCAATGTTGGAGTAATGCATCCAACCAACGTTAGCATCCTACCATACCAGAACTGAAGTGTGGCAACATTTAGAAAATTGTCCGCATCTCGTACTCCATACATTTAAAAATTGAACTTCAACTTTCAACACTGATAAAGCAATGATGGAGATTCTGATGTCAGTTCTATAATTACTTTAATACATGGTTTTGCTCTTCAGGATTGGCACAAGATGAACACAGTATTGATAAAAAGTACAAATTACTTGCCATTTTCTCTTTTCAAGTCAGGTAAACATGACCAAATTTAACTTCAGTGTACTACTAAAGTTGGCTAACGGCATAACCTCATAATTTTAACTAGGGAAATGTCCCCACAGTCATGAAGCTGTCAATAGCTGCCAAACGGTCTTCCTTTGCCCAGACATGATAAAAGTCAGATGTTCAGAGTTTCTTGTCAAGTCTTCGAAGCAAGAGAGCTTTTTCACTGTAGCACCAGGATCCTCCCCACACCACTACGAATCTAGACTCTTTTGTGTCACAATACTCTGTGAAAAGGAAAATAGGCCATTGTTATGCAATGACAGTAGCTAAATTGTTCACCATCCCAGTGGTTAACAGTAAAACCCTAAATGAGTTTAAAAGTGAACTGAGGAGCTTCTATCATCCAGACCCCAACCGTATCCGTTTTTCTGACCTCATGTATGGGCGTGTGTGTTACGTGGATGTTGGCTGGCTTACCAGATCCAGGCCGTCAAGATAATCCTCTGCGTGATAACCACTTCGAGGCCCAGTTTTCGCACATTATCTGCAGTAACACATTTGCCTTCTCTAAATGACTCCATGATATATACAAGTACCTTCATTACATTATCACCAATACCACAGCACTAGGAAATGCAGCAGAGAAAACATTGGGGACTCGATGGTTTCTTGTTTCCCCCTGACAACACATGAGGTCCCAATGGAGAGGGGCCATGCCCTATTCCATGCACAACTAAATGATTACAGATGGCTATCTTACATTACCCGGCCTTCCCCCTCATCTTAGTCGAGCCAAGTGGTCTAGTGGTCTGGTGATAATGCTTGGAACCCAACGGTTGTGAGTTTGAATCCAGAGGAGGCTTGTTGGTTTCTTTTCTTCTCTCTCTAGGCAGGAAGAATCAAATCGGCTTGCCAGGTAGCCTTGAGTATCGTGACAGTTTGGTTGGGCGCGAACTCTAACTACTGTTCATCGTGCCAGGGCTGCTGGTGCGTCCCGGCCCCTCAGCTTAAATGGTACCTGGTGTTCGCACTGGGGGAGGAAACTGGCGTCAAGAATCACTGGCCTTCGTCGTCTGGACATTATAGGCGGTAGGTCTAGGGCTGCCGGTGTCGGTGATCATAGCCCCCACACTAGGTGCTGTTCACAGCGGAGCCCGCGCAACTTCCCCTCTTTTTTCCCCTAATCAGGTCCTGCACTCGGTTGCAGGAATGTTGTACCCTCTAACTAACAGTCTCTTATTATGAATGCCACTTACCGTCCTAGCCTTGTCAACACATTCTGTGAAGTCCTTCACCAGCTGAGAGCACTTGAGGATCTGGTTTGGGTGTTCATTGAAGCATCTCAGGACCTCTGCTTGCTTGGTCTCACAGACGGGGGTACAACTCTGCCTTCTGTTGGTAGGAGAAAAAATAAATATATGAAAAATTTGACTCTGGCAATAATACTATACTGAATACTAGCGATACAAAAAGATTTTTCATGTGCAAGAACATTTCTAGTGGATACTTTCATGGTTGGATTAATTGAGGTGTGCAACAAGCATAACTGTAGTCCATTAAAGCCTTGACAAAGGAAACTTCCAGACAGATCGGTTTGTCTATTCTTGTAGCACCCAAAAATGATATTTGATGATTGTGATAATCAAAAATGAGCTAAATCCTGGAGTTGGGACTGTTTATGATGAAATTAAAGAAGCAAGAAATCTTTGCAGAGATATAATATCTCTAAATATATCTCTAACCACCCGATAGGATCAGGCAATATGTTAGTAGTCCAATCAATTTAGCAAGCAAAACGAGTAACAAGTTCCTCGATTAGCTACCTTTCATTGCAAAAATAATGATTGTTAGGATCTCAATCGTTGTCAACATTTTATTGTGGACTATACACACTTATTTCTGTGAACCCTGCTTAAAAGTCTCTGCAGGAATTTCCTGTACATCAATTATTTCTCTGCGGGATCCTGGCTGTTCAAGTGAGAACTTTCAACTTGGGGTTAATTCTATTGCTGGATCCACTCAAACTGCACCCTTGTGGACACTTGGAATAATTCCCCGGTCGTGCATTATCCTGTAGATAAACAAGGTCTACCATATTAACTCCAAATTGTCACAGCGAAGCTGCCCATTGATCACTACACTGATTATTCTAGCACCACCTAAAACCAATTTCTCATCTGGATACTGTTTATTGACAGTTCGTTTATGGAGCTCCTCTACAGAGTGAAAGAAGCTTCTTTGGCATAAAAATGAGCAACTCACATCTTTATAACGGAATCCCCCTTGAGAGCTCCCTATAAGAATGTAGCGAGGGAAAAATGCCTACAAAAGGGTCCACTGTTTGCAATGCCTCCTATTGTTGTTCCTCTCTATGTATTCCAATGAGACTTACATAACTTAGCTTCTACTTCCTCAGCTGCTTTCTTGAATCTTGCTGTGTTTGATCTCAAATGAGTTTGCATACTAGATATGGAAAGATATAGAAACAGATCGGAAGGGGACATTTTAACAAATGTTTTCATTTATAAAACAAAGCATAAAAAATCATCAGCCGCACAGAGCATTAATGTATCTCGTTCAATAACTGAACATGAAACTTGAGAGTCTTAGAACTTGACTAACTCCCCTGGTTTTACCATAAGCCCAACAACTTGTTAGAAGACAAACAGTGAACTAATATGTACTAATTGCAGAGCTGTTAAAATAGAGTCATCAACGTTCATGATTCAAGTCGTTGACTATTCACAGGCCATTCTTGCACGAGTCACTGACTCAAGTCATCATAATAATAGGGACAATTTCAAAATTTACGATTAGGTTTGAGACAATTTGACAACACAATCTGCAAAGCATAATAGAAAGCTTCAACCAAATGAAAGTTACTACTATTGGCCCTGGTTTTTTAACATCAGCCTAAATTATCCAAAACAAGCATTTGCATAGCTTGGTAAGTGAGCAGCTTTCTGCCTGAGAGTTTGGGGTTTCAACTGCAGGTCAGAACTGACGAAGATGCATGCCCTATTGTGTGTACCCAGTTAATAATTACATTAGGTTGCATCATCCACACCCTTGCCAAACATTGTAAGGTTTGATCCCGCTCATACCCATTGGGGGAAAGAAATGGTAGTCCATTGCATGAAATCACTTCCGAATAATTTTATTTATACTCACACGCATCAGCCATTCATGTACCATAACCAAAGTTCACTGCTTGAAGATTCAGCCTTTTAATGTATTATCTATGCAGACATGAGTCTGGTATCCAGAAGACCCAGAACACAAGTTCCTCCCACTGATTATGATTGATGTTTTATTTCAGGATAAAACATCCACTAATACCCCATCTCCACTGAATGATTTCATCTGAGAGTTCCTAAACATTTCAGTCAAATATCCTTGAAATATAACCGCTAACTGTTACCGAGTGCTTCAATGTTCCTCAGTCCGATCTTGCCACTTTCTTGCAACATTGTTTAACCGTGATCCGCCATTTTTGCCTCATTTTCTGGAGGGAGAAGATGAATATTGCAATTAAACAGAGTGAATGCCATGAAATTAATTACCATGCATGGACATATTTCCTGAAACACCTCCAGATGAGTGTGGCAATTAGCCACATGTGTGGGCCCAACTTATGTAATAGATGTACCAATTATTGTAATTTCATTCACACTTGAACTGTTCCGTTTATGGTAAGCCAAAACAACTACAGCACCTTGCGATATAACTTTTAAATATTTCAATGGGTTCACTCTGTCACACTTTCAGAGGGCCACGGTTGAGTCTCCCACCCTCCCCCCACCCCTCTCCTTAAGAGGGGCCCTCCTCGAATTTAGTTCATGAATGCCGCATGTGTGAAAAAGTACCTGCTTACATATATGACAATATTTCAGTGCCTTTTGCAGCTGAAAAAAGGCCTTTTTTGTGACTTAAATTGTTCCTAAGGTCCTTGAAACTTAGCTCTAACGTCACCAGCCGATGGTGCCTGCCTTCACTTATATATCACAACATATTCAACCCTGAGTACCATTTACACTGTGTCATGCTGGTGGTAGTCTTGCATTACTTAAGAATCATCTGACAAAAAGGGATTATCCTTCAAAAATCATCATAATTTCTGGGGGTTCCTCTGCTACTTTTGGTGAAGGGAATGTAGCTTTACTTTCCAGTTCATCTGAAAAGGGGTTATTCAATGTCCAAACACAGCAAAGTTCAGGAAAATTGGTTCATTCGTTGATGGTTTAAAAATTGATAAACCAAAATAGACCCTTGTTCAAGTTGCTATCAAGGAAATTGAGTCAGAGGTATTAGGCTGAAAACATACCCCCTAGTCGCTCCAAAAAATCTGTAACCAACTGGGTACTTGAACTGCACTCGCTGGATTGGGGTTTACTCTCTGCTCGTGTGAGGAAGTGTATAGGCGGTCTCTAAGATAAACTTAGCTGAGGTGCCTGAAGCCAAGAACAGAACCGAATTTAGTGTGTCCAGAAATGGGTAATTTAATTGGGGTTGTGCCCCCTTTCTTCACACAAAAGATCGGTGGTGAACTTGTCTGAGATCATTTACCTTACCCCTAAGGCAGCAGGATTCCTGACGCCTGTTTTGTTTTTTTTCAAGAATGGTTAAAATCACCAGAAGGTAACAATAGGCCCGACATTAGAGGACACTATGTAGGCTGTAATACAGATAGGTAGATTCTCATGGCATATTTGAGAAATCATCACTTTATTCAATGGCTGCAGTAAAAAATCACTCACCTTTGTTTGAGGTGGATTTCATTCTTCATCGTTATCACTGAACCCCTGTGAAATGTAGGAAGAAGTAGGAGGACACTATAACTCAGAAATGGCAATAAATCATTCACCAGCACTATAAGATATCTGGGGGGGGGGGGAGGGGTATCCCTGGTACTAGTGTTTTTTTCCTGTTTTGTTCCATTTTTCTGTTGTGATGAGCCGTTGCTGTCAAGCCTGTAATTTCCATATCTTTTGGGTCTCATATTAATAGTACCAAATAAATATGAATGAGGAATGAATGATGACTGATATGATGGCACGGCTTAACGAATATAAGAATATGGTCCAAATAATTTCAATGGCAATGCAATAAATAGCAGTTCAATTCCTCATATAAGCAGAACAAAATAGATTGTTTTATGTTTACATGGCAAACTCACATTGACATTTGAAAAACTTTTGAAATACTCTTCTCTGAGATGTTTTGTTTGTGGGTTTAAATAAATTGAGTTTGCTACAGTCTGGATTGCCCAGCCCTATGGAGGGTAGGTCACTGTCACAGGACCCGGACGGGTTCTACAGGCACTCATGCAAACTTGCTCTGTTACTTTCAAACCTGTTTCTACTGTTATTCACATGCAAGTAAGGTACTTCTACTAATTCTGGGTGATCAGTTTTACCTCAACACTCAAACTCCCCACCTCAACCTGGTTCATGGTATGTGTATTCTAGAAGTAGAATATACTTACACGTATATACCATATGCCTCCACCCTATTTCTCCTTAATTGGTAGAGCAAGGTGCAGCCACTATGGGGTCCCGGGGGTCATGACCCACCCCTTTTGGGAGGCCTCCAATATAATGATGTTTTCACATAAAAATGTTTCCCATCACTGCTTTTCGGCCCCCCAAAATTGCTCTTGAACCCCGCCCCCAACTTTCAGACCAGTGGCTGCGCCCTTGTCGTAGAGTGATGAACAACGGCACAACTGGCAACCCCACTCACTAATACTTCTGGCCCTTCTGCTGGCCATTCAAGTTCAGTAGACAAATTGTTGGTGGTGTAGGGATTTTTTATCTCTTAACAAAGGGCTTAGCAATTCTTGACTGATCCTCCTTCTGACTACGCGAAGTACTGCCCAACTATCAGTACCCATCATGAGGACCCACATAGTGCAAGCATAAGAACTTCATCCACCCAAGTGAGATGAGGTTACCAAGCTGAAATTCGTCCAGGTATATAGATTTCCAAAAGTTCCCCATTTTTCCTACACACCAGAAACAATGGGTTCCATGTACATAATTCCCGTACTCCTAAAGAGCAGCATACCAATTTGAACTGGATCCGGCTCAGCATTCTAGACTAGTCCTGTTTAACAAGGTATTTAGACAGACCTAATATTAGCTTGACTTGTGACCCATAGCTTGTGATTGGACTAAGCACTCTGGACTTAACATGTTGACAAGATTTCGTTTTCGGACATCGCCTCATGTTACCTTTGACCTGACTTCGAAATTATAGAGATTGTATCTCACTGTGGGGAAGCCACATACCGCGTATGACTTGATCGCATCAGGAGGGGTACAAGTTATAATTGTTTACAAACCAGTGTGATCAGCTCCGCATCACACACATATCAAAGTACACACCCTCATGACTGCATACTGTAGATTCCTCGCGATGACTAAAAAAAAAAATCATCTCTCTACCACCTATATATGCGTCTAAATTCATTACCCTATACAACCTGACAGTAATTCGTCATCGTGAACCGCTAGGAAAAGTTGACTCACCACCGCTGGTGGTCTTGACCCAGCATACTTCTCAAAACCGCCTCAGAAACCTGCACGTAAGAAAGAATGCAACCGGGCATCAGTGAAGAAACGTCACTGATACATGGACTTTGTTGGTACACTAGTATTGAGAGAAAAGATCTGGTTTTTCTACTATGGGATGAACTAGCCGTCACCTACTTCGGCTACTTTCACTGAACAAATTTGGCAGATTACATGAAGGCCTATTGTGTCCCCAATTTTTTTGGCATTTGTAGTAATGTTTATAATAGTGGCATGCACATCATTCTATCTGCCATTTCCATCTGCTACCTGGCAATGTGGATTCATAGAATGCTAATTTTTTTACTCTATTCCATCTACTCAGCTGCGAGTATTCAACCTCACAAGGTTCAGCCTACATGTTAAAGTCATCTTATCGACTCCTACATTGGTTTAATAGTTCCTAAATTTATTATTATTAGCTGATATGTTTGAGCCTAACTTATTACCCTTGTGATACATGTGGCAATCTTTGGGGGCCTTGTTTAATACTTACAGGTGTGTGAGCTTGTCTGTTGTTTTGTTTACTTTGCTTTGTGGGGCAATTTGCTTGTCCTGATGCCAGGTTTTATGGGTCCCCTGGGTTTATGCTCTTGTATGATACCCCCAACACTGGTGGGAATCACATTTAGTAAGGCCTCAATGAGCCTATTTACTTTTGACTAAGACCCCATGATGTTGCTATGTTTGCTGATATTAATTACTAATATATTGTACCTTGTATACACCAACGTCATGTCACCTCATGCTGTCTCTGTTTCTTTGCTTGTTCCCATTCCTTCCCACTCATCCAGTGAGCTCTTGAAGGACTACTTGAGCTCTATTGGAGAGCTTTCCCATAGCATATTTTCGAGCAATAGGCCTACTGTCGAGACCAATTTAACAGGTTTCAGAGAATCAATGTTTATGAGTATTTGTTGGAGCAGTCTAGGGTACCATCCGGTCAGGCTACGGTGTGATCCCAAATGATGGGGTTATGGAAACAATGTACCCAGGTGAGGCATTTGAGCTATGACTACTTGAATGGCAATTGTTCATAATCAATAAATCAGCTGACCCTCATCTCATCTCACTAACTTTATTCATTACCTTACCGTCATTGACTTTCAATTACATTAGTTTACCTCCAGCAAGCATAAATGATTCCCAGAACAGAGTCAGACAGAGTACTTAGCATCACAAAATAAAATCAAGGCCATGTATTGTGCATTTGGTAGCACTATTATTATTTGGATATCATCGAGCATGCTGCTACTATTTGAGGATGACCTGGAACATTCTTGGAATGAATATGTAGACACCCACTGAATCCAATCATTCAAGGTCCTCACTGTTGTACACATTCCTTACCTTGCATGACATACAGTAGTTCTGGTTTTGTGCTGTACTCCAAGGTGCCCATATATGATGGAGGATTAATTAGTGCAGTAAGGCAGCCTAGTCGGTCTAGAGACCTGCTCTCTACAAGGCCAATGGTCTGTAACAGATTTGCTTTAACTAGCAATGGTGAAAACAGGACATATCGAAACCCACATCCTAAGTTTGGAGGTCGTGCATGATGCCCAATATTTCGTTCAACTTGTGAGAAATATGAGGAATCCATGACATCACAGAGGAACTGATGATGTCGATAGTCTGCCCATGGACCCTACACAGTAAATGCCACATTTTTGCACCATGATAACAGAAAGGCGAAAGGGTATTCGCTTAAAATTATGAGATTATTCTTCAAATATTTTGTGGAAGATTTTGTAGGTTTTTAATTCAGATCAATCCCCTCTGTAGTTTGTTTGGAACAAGCTTTGTAAAGTTATTTATTCTCAGTTTTAACACTGTATTATAGGGAACCTAGGGTTTCCCCCTCGATTCACAAGGCAAATATTCAAATATTGCAATATCTTGATTTTGCCTTATCAGTACACTTGAATCCGCTGAGATTTGGTCTTGGTGTTTTGGCTGTCATAACGTAATAAATAGAACAGTAACAAATAGTCCAGTCATATTGTGGTGAAAATGCATCCCAGACGTCCTGTGATTGTGCACCCCTCTAATAGCAGAAAAACATCGCTGAGAAGAGTTGCTAATTGAGACTGGCAACCCTAGTCAACGCTGGCGTGTCCCATGACATGAAATGTGATGGGACTGGATCCACATGTGAAGTTGAGCACGTCGAACAAGTATACTGCAAGTTATTTGTGGTCCAATGCTGGTACTCTAGTGTTGAAAACCAATTATGCTCAATATCGGGGGGGGATTGGGAGGAGATTTACCGATTAATGTTATTTTTTCCATAATCAGTCCGATTCCATACAGATTGGCAACATTACCACTTCATATATACATTGCATTACGTAAACAAATTTCCCGAAAAAAATCCATCATAGGCCTATCATAATGCAGCTTTGGTTTACGTTATACATGGGGTACTTATCCAGTTCTTCCTTTTTATGAACGGCATTATGTTTGGGCTTCTGGCGAAACAAAAATATTATATGCCACTGGGCAGCTTTCGAAATGGATTCAACAAGAAACTTCACTGGTTTGTGAATCTGTGAAGAATTAATACTTACCCATATTGGACCATGGCCACCACCCCCGCGCCATTGAACATCGTGCAATAACACAAAAGGCCGGGTTGGCCACCCCATGGCCCTTCTCTTTTTTCAGGCGAAGGGTCTAGAATTGGGGGGCGAAGGCCGCAAATCCGACAGAGGAGGACGCCGTGATGGCGCCAAAGTGGGGGGACGGTTGGGCGGGACTGTCCAATATGGGGTAAGTTATTCATACGTCACAGATTCAACAAACCCGTGAAGTTTTGTTGAATCTAATTCAGATATTCAATTACCCCATATTGGACCCTGAACCAGACTAGGACAGGGCCACTGGCGGTGTGCCCGTGCCATCACGGTGCGGACAGTGGAAATGGGTAGACGATGGCGGGACAGGTTCTCGTGAAGACTACTTCAGAGAGTTCCATCCGTGCCGGGAGGGTAGGCCCATACCCGGGCCTCGTTGCGAGCGTGCGGACAGCCCCGGAAACGTGACGACGCTGCGCCGACCAGTCAACACGGCCCTGAGATGGTGTCCCTTGTTCTGAAGACCGTACCGGTTAGGAGAGCCGATGGAGGTTCTGGAGACGGGAGCCGACCTCGCCTCGCCAGGAGCGTCAGGATCCGGATGGCCGGAAGAGACGGACCCGAGGCTCCGGAGAGGCCGGAAACGAAGTCGGTCAACGGCTCTGTGGAGATAAAAAAAAAAAAAAAAACAGGCAGACGAGGCTCCGAGAGACGATCCACTCCGAGTCGGTTAACGGCTGGGGAGAGCTGATCTGTTACGCGGCTCGGGTGGAACGGTACCCACGATCGGCGAATTGCCGGAAGAGCAGTCCGCGGCTAGGGATAGCTGGCAAACCGATCCGCGACTCAGTAGCGACGGCGTGGCTTCGGAAGACCGGCGAGTCGGGCCCGGGCCGATCATACTCCGACAGAATAGCCTGGAGGGGGAAAGCCGAGCCACGGGGGAGATCCGATCAGGTCGGAGGATTCGAACAACGCTCTGGGGCTGCTGTATCTTAGGTTTCGTGGTTCTTGTTGTGTTTCAGCTTCGGCCCGCAGTTCGGAAGACGATCAGGAGTTCTGGAAGAGTCGGCCCACGGCGGAAGAGTCGAGCCGGAGGGCCGAAAGCCCCCAGTCGGCCACGGCTCCGGAGAGCCGGGCGAGCCGGACTCCCCTCGGCTGGGAGAGCCGTTCGAGAGCCGATAAGGAGTCCGGAAGAGTTAGAACACTCCCAAAAAAGGCTCCCTCCGCGCCGGGAGAGCCACTCCTCGGCTCGTGAGAGCCGTCTCGGAGAGCGATAAGACGGTCCGGGAAGAGTCGGCCCGGCTCCGGAGAGCCGGGAGAGACGACTCCCTCGGCTGTGGAAAAAGGAGCCCCCCGCTCGGAGAGCTGATAAGGAGGTCCGGAAGCGTTGGCCCACGGCTCCGGAGAACGGGAGCCGATCCCTCGGCTCGGGAGAGCCGTCTCGGAGAGCCATTAGGAGGTCCGGAAGCGTAGCCCACGGGCTCCGGAGAGCCGGGAGAGCCGTGGAGAGCCGACTCCATCGGGCTGTGAGAGCAGTCTCGGAGAGGGCGATAAGAGGTCCGGAGAGTGGGCCTACGGCTCCGGAGAGACGGGAGAGCGACTCCCTCGGTCGGGGAGAGCCGACTCCATCGGGTCGGGAGAGCCGCCTCGGCGAGCCAATTAGGAGGTCAGGAAGAGTTAGCCCACGGCTCGGAGCGCCGGGAGAGCCGAATCCTGAGAGCCGATCGGAGAGCCGTTAAGGAGGTCCGGAAGAGTGGGCCCACAGCTACGGAGAGCCGGGAGAGCCAACCTGCGGCGCGGGAGAGCCGAGTCCGGAGAGCGAATTGGAGGTCCAGAAGAGTCAGCCACGGCTCCGGAGAGCCGGGGAAACCGACCCATCGCGGAAAAGCCGTTGGAGAGCCGGGATAGCCGCTCTAGGCTCGGTAGAGCCGAGTCCGGAGGGCAGGAAGAGGACTCTGGGGCAGCCGATCTTGCCTCGCAGAGCGGAACGAGTCAGCCCGCAGCTCTGGAGAGCCGGGTGGCCGATACACGGCTCAGGCGATCCGTATAAGGCCAGGAAGTCGGTACACGGCTCTGGATGGCCGGGGACAGCCGACCCACAGTCAGCCGGACGAGGTGGTCGGCGGCCGTGGATAGCGGACGCGGCTGTTGGTGACTGAAGGTCTGGCCAACTCCTGATAGGGGGAGCCGACCCATGGTTCGGAAGGGCGGGAAAGACGGTTCACGGCCCGAGAGCCGATCTCGCACTCCGGGGGGGAGCCGGCCTTAGGCTCTAGTGGCTTTAGTGAACCAGGCCAAGGTTGGGAGCCCAACTGCCAGGGGGGCATGGCACGGCCAATTCGGTTCTGGGCCCGGCTGGGAGAGAACGGCGGCTCCGGTTTTGTCCGTAGGTAGTGAGCAGGTGGGGTCGTGCGAGCGTGCCGGTACGGGGCTGGTGGAGAGGATGCTCTTCGCCAAATTGGGCGGTGCTGGAGACCTGGTCCAGTGTAGGAAGCGCGTTTTTTTTTTTTTTTGTTTTTTTTTTTTTTTTTTTTTTTTGCGTAGACGACGTGTAGAGCGCCGGACTTTTCTAGTTGCTAGCAAGCCCGCGCCTGAGCCGGTCGGATGGACTGTGTTTTGTCCCCCGTAGTCAGGTGCAGAGGCTCCCAGGCGATTCGCTGGTCGTCGATGTAGAAGACGTCGAGGACCCGGCGGCTAGTAATGCGAAACCTGTCCCCTGAGGCGAGCCAGAGAAGCTTATCGTCTTGGAGGACGTAGGCGTTCTTCAGATCGACGTAGTTAGCCGGGCCATAAGCCACAGGTAACCATTCTGCAGTACTTTCGGTCGAATGAACAACTGTTGAGGGGCGAAAGTTGAGGTCGGGGCGTCACTAACGATGTTCCATGACGCCTTTCAGTCAAGGTGGGGTATCGCAGACCAGCAGATTATCTCCGCTGTGACGGGCGGCGGGTACTGGAGTCTCCTTAGGGAGGTATAACCTGGCGGAGCCGCGCTGCCACCCGTACCCCAAACTTCTGTGGGGAAGCGGTGGCTGTCCTTCCTACTTAGAGGGCCGGAGCAGGGGCTACTCCAGCGGCTCCTGAAAACGATAATCCGCCGGATGGCGTGTAACGTCCCCTCGGGAGTGTTCTCCATCCTGAGTCTACCGGGGGCCGCCTACCGACGCGGGCGAAACGAACGTAAGAATGAACCTGCGAAGGCAACGGCCTGCGGCTCTGTATCTCCCATGGAGAAAAGACTGAAAGAAGGATGAGGGGGGGGAGTGTCCAAGGAGTGGCCCTGCTCTGCTATGGTATGGGAAGTTCCTGAAAGTTTCACACGATTTCAGTCCTTAAGCTCCCCATGGAAGGTGATTTGGACGGGCCGTCATCCCCAACCGAGTCGGGTTTGCCTCAAATCGAGTCCTGCAGCTAGAGCAGGGTATCCCCGCCAGTGGACGCCCGCGAGGGCATGAGGGGCGGGTCCCACCGCGCATCGGAGGAGGCCTCTGGGGTGTAACGGCATCCGCACCGGAACCTGTTCGTTCGGCTCCCTCGCGGTAGAGGTGGCCTCCCCCCCCCCCCCCATCCCCCCCCCCCCCCCCTTTCCTCCCCCACCAGGTTCGGACGGGAGATACGGCAAACAGGCGCCGGAAACTGCCGATCGGAACCCGCGCCGGGAGGGCCTCCGGCTCGGACGGCGGTCACGGGCACCCGTGCAGGGCGGCGGAGTCAGCGGCGGCTTTGGTCCGTATCAGCGATGCTGCGACCTTTCCGCGAGGAGATGAATCGCGATCCGAGCTGTAGGACGAAGACGACC
Organism: Sclerodactyla briareus; assembly: GCA_026419785.1. Taxonomy (NCBI): domain Eukaryota; kingdom Metazoa; phylum Echinodermata; class Holothuroidea; order Dendrochirotida; family Sclerodactylidae; genus Sclerodactyla; species Sclerodactyla briareus. The sequence goes on along the minus strand of JAODTK010005546.1, from coordinate 42,347 downwards.
CTTATGCCGCGTCTAATGTGTTTGCCCCGGTGAGACTGGGCTCCTTGCCTGTTCGAGGGGACGTGAACGGTGCGAGGAAGCAGAGGGAGAATGGTCCTGGAACCGGTGTAGGGAACTCTAGGTCTTGGGCCGATTCCAACGCGATATGGTCGGACGTGAGAAGAGGACGGCCGGCGATCCCGGATGGACTTGTGATACCTGCGGGGTCCCGTGGTGGGCAGCAAGTTGCCCCAGCAACCCCATGGACAGTGGCTGCCGGGCGCCATTGGGTATGAAGCTCCCGCGGCGGCCGCTGTCCGGTCAGTATACAGCGGCCAGACCGGGCAGTCGGTCTGGTCCAGGGCCCACCGGCCCGGATCGGTGCACGGGACCGCCCCGGACCATGACGGGGGGTACCGCAGTCCAACGAGGATCACCCCGCGAGGACCAGGTTGAGTCGGCTCCCTCCATGCGCCGGGTGGGGCTCCTGGCCCGTGACGGGCGGGTTACCGCAGTTCCAACGAGGCTCACCCCGGCCGGACCTAGTGGGTCGGCTCCCTCGCGCGAGGGGGGCCCTGGCCCGTGACGGGCAGGTTCCGCGTCCAACCGAGGCTAACCCTGGCCGACCGGTTGGGTCGGCTCCCTCCGCGCCGGGAGGGGCCCGGCCGGACGGGCGGGTAACCGCAGTCCAACCGAGGATCACCCCGGCTGGCCTGGTGGGGTCGGCTCCCTCCGCGCCGGGAGGGGCCCCGGCCGTGACGGTCGGGTAACCGCAGTCCAAAAAGAGGATTACCCCGCCGGCCCGGTTGGGTAGGCTCCCTCCGCGCAGGAGGGGGCCTCGGCCCGGACGGGGGTGTTACGGCACCGAAGCCGGAACCGGCCACGACAAAGTCTGTGTGCAGACAGCCGAAGCCGAATCGCGGGCTGTTAGGGATCACCCGGCCACGTCCTAGGACCGGGAGGATCCAGAGCTCCATGCCCTGGGGGAAGCCGGGCTCCACCGGGCTAGCACACCCTGCCCAAGGAAGGGGGCCGAGCTCGAAGTCTTCTTGGACGACCTTCTACCTTTTCCTCCAAGGGTCTCCGCGAGGACCGAAGACGCTGACATCCCTCTCTGGCCGACGATCCCGCCTTCTGCACTTCCGACAGCCGTGATGTCGCTACCGGGGTTACGGCCTCGGCGCACAAGACCATACCCGCGACCTCTCGAGTCTGGCCAGCAGCGGGACAACTTGCTGAGCCTACAAAGGCACATTCTCCAGACCTGAGAGAAAAAGGCGTGAGGAAGTCTGTACGTCCATGAAACCCTCGTTCACGGACATAAAATCAATACAAGGCAACGTAGCATTAAATCGACACAAACGGCGACCAAGTACAAGCGTCCTTTCGCAAATAGGAGAAGGCGCCGAGGGGAGTCTCTACGTTAATGAAAAACCCCCGCGACACTGCGAATAGAGTCAATACATGGTAAAGTAGCATACATAAGTGACACATTAAATATCGGACGATCAAACGGTGGGCATCCCATTTCCCATAATGGGAGAAGTGGTAAGTGGTATTGAATAAGTATCTCAACAGTGAGATCGAGATGGAAACGGCCACTTCTCCTACCTGGGAAGGGGCCGCTGAGGAGGGGTTACTATGACCACGACCTCACCACGGAATTAAAGCCATTTATATATATATCTCAAACATGGGAACATGCGTAACACATAAAACATGCGAGTACAGCTCAACCCGAAGGCAAACGAGCCGTATCAATGCAAGAGAGCCCATCCACGCACAGTGGAAAACTTATGGGCAGTTTAAACCTTACAGTTATACGGCTCGCACGCATGGCAACGAGCCGATTCATGCATGAAAAACCAAATACATCCGGCGAAGGACTTACTCCGAGTTCCCGTTCCCCCTCTCTCACTCGATGTACGTAACTAGAATCCCTAGCGCTGAGCGGGGACACCCCCAACCCAGGGACGGGGAGGGGAAGGAGGAAGGGGAACAGGGGGAGGAGGAGGGAGAGGGCGGCGGCAGGCAGTGAACACCAGGACAACAAGTCCAGCCGGTGCACGTAAACACAATACAGGCGAAGTCACACGCACTGGACGTTAGGCAGTAGGGAACGTGTACACGAATACTGGTTAGGTGCCAGCTTAGGCTAAACAAAAGGGACTTACGCAAATCGCGATCGAGAGAGAGAATAAGTTCCTTCAAAAACGTCATAAATCCGTAAGCAAAAAGTCGTTTGGAATAGGTGAAAATAACTGTAGGACAGGTTGGGATCAATGATATAACGATGATTGGAGTCGTAGACTAAATTAAAGGGTGAAATTTCTTGACGAATTCAAGCCAAGAGCCTCCAATGGTAGACGAAAGTCTGGCAAAAAAGGGAAGGGCGATGGGGTGGCAACCCAGACTTTTGTGTTATTGCCAGATGTTTAATGGCGCGGGGGTGGGGTGCAGGGTCCAATATGGGTAAGTTGAATTTCTGACATAGGATGTGAGAGTTGATATTCTTGGAATATCATGAAAGTTGATCATGCGGGCAGCCCACTACACAAGAAGCCTAAAAAATTTTCAGTTTGCATGCCAGGAAGCCTAATGCTGGATGCAAGTGCAGACACTACTGCTCGATGGCAAAGTGCAGTCAGCCATACAACATAGACAACAACATGGTGATGCACAGTAGTGCAGCTCATCTCTCCACACACAGTTAAGTCAATGGGATTGGGGCATGAACACTGTGATGAGATCGGAAACGCCTCGAGTATACAGTAGGGATCGCTGATCATGATAATAGTGCTGTGGCCGGTGACTTATGTAGACCTACGGTACTCAGTTCCATGAATGAATGAACTGTGGGAGCAGCATCCCAGCCGCTAGCAGACAATTCACTTATGGTGAGTGGAACGATTTCCCGGTTGCCTTGTTTTTCAGGGGTTCAGGCACGCTGATTGGTGCGGCAGTACTGATGCTCTGTTAATGAGCGTAGCGCGGGAGTCACAAACGTCACTTGCCAGTGTTCCAAACGAGTCGCTGTCCTGGAGGAGGTTTCTACTACCAGATTGGATCTACTATGGAGCAATTACCAGATTGTGACAACTTAACCAAACATCTAGTTAATACAGTGCAACGGCCTGTCGGCGTGCCACATCTTTAGTTCACGCTGGAGACAGCCATCACATTCATCTATCTACTACTACATGAGGCGTACTTAGGTGTACAGCAACGGGGAGCTTGGCCCTCCGAGTATCAACGCGGTGTCCGGGACAAAGGTCGACATTGACAGACTGAGCGAGTGAGCGACACATTGCTATCCAGCCGGTGAGTGTCTCTATAACTAGTACACATGCATGAATGCTCTATAAAACCATACCAATCAACAAATCACTGGTACAATTGATATAACCAGTTGTTTAGCAATGATTTTAGCACAATTTACAATCAAATCCTATTTTGGTAATCGTGCCAAATCGAGGTAAGGATTATGTGGTGCAGTATGTGTGCATGTGTTTAAAGGTTATACCATAGACCCTATCGCAAAACTGTTGCCACTGCATTATAGGAAGGATGTGTTTTGCAGCGAAAAAGTTCAATGTGAAATATACATAAAGAGGAAAAATTGTTTTGATATGACTGCTTCCGTTACGATTATTATTCTCGCATGTGTTGTCGGTCGTAAACAGCAGTAGATCTGCCATAAACAGCTACAATCATTAGCAAGGAAGGGCAGATTCTCTCTGGGCCAGTGTGCATTTCCATGCACTACAAAGTGAAGATCTTCGGCGTAGAGCTGATTAATTACCGGCGTGGCGACAGCGAAATGACCATAGCTTGGCGTAGCAAGTGAAAGAAAAATGTCCAAAAACTCCTGACACATGGCTAGGTCCATATGTTTGTACATTAGGCTAAATAGCCTAATCATGTGTCGGGTATTTTTCAGACATTTTTTTTTTCGTTTCCCTCGGCGTTGTATACTTTGGCTCGGCGTAAACTAACTTCGGCGTGTGATTTACATGGAATGCACCCTGGTCTCTGGGCGACTTCGGCCTCATATGGACCTTAGTTGCATGAACTTGTCACCGCGTCACCGTGATGACGTTGATGTGTAGCGTAGTGTGTTCAATGGAATAGCTCAAGAACACTCTCCATCTTCTTCTTTCTTTGGTGTTACATCCAATTAAGGACATTCTCTCACCACATATATCAATTTATTTAACATTTCCGCCCTGATCATCAGTGTGATCGTGGCCATGAACAACGGCGAAGACTCGCCTTCTGTTCCCGAATAGTGTCCAGACATTAACGAGGTGAGAAATTCCTGCTCCCGGGACCGCCATTTAAGACGTCCCCTCCGAAGGACGTGAGTGCAGCTTTACTCTGGCCGCCACGTTTCTTACCAGGAAAGAGCGGGGTGGAAATTGGTATCATTGTCGGCTCTAATTCAGAATCAGTGCCGGAAGTGACTAGCATTCTAAAAAGATTCAGTTGCTAAACTGCAGTACCGGCAGTCATCTGCACAGTTACTATACCTGTACGGGCTAACATTAACGGTATTTGCTACCAACCAACCAGTACTAATCAAATTATGTATTTTTTTCCGCCGATCCAAGCCGCAGCCGCGTACTTCGCAGCTCTATCCAACCTTTTTGGAAATGTAAAACTGCCCCACGTGTGTTGCGAGCTGTGTACTTTCATTATTTTCCAATATACCTGCCGCCACGGACATCGCAGCTTTGTGGTAAACATAATAATAAAACTGCATGCAAAGCTATATGTTGCTTACTCGCCCAATGCTGTTGCACTAGTTTCAAGACCTAGCCCTGTTTGGAACCGTGGTCACACCTACTTACTGGTCACTTGCAGTGCCGACAATGCATTCCCACTGATAATGTACAGTGCGTTACACTACTACCAAGTCGGCCACTCCTATTGATTTGGTACAGGCCGCCGACAGCAAAACCTTTTTATCGCCCACAATTAACATCTATGGGAGTTGGTCTAACGGACTCTGTGATTAAGGACTGGAATTATTAGCGATCGTTGATCCACTTGGATCCGCGATAATGCAATGTATTTTCGCGTGGGCCTACATTGTCTATTTAATTATTGTGATTAATTGGGCAATTGGTGGAAAAATAATTATACATAAAGGTTTAGCACAGATCTGTTGGCTTTAGGGCTGATTTTAGATTGTGCCTTGCTCCAGTTTTCCAGCTAAATAATCACAGATAATACATTAAGGCCTACTAGCAATTGCTCTAGTGACCTGTTTGTGCGGGGCCGGCTGGGCATTTACGTATGGAAGAATGTAGTACATGTAATTCCTGCCTGCGTAACAGCATGACATGTGGGCGCATGCATGGCTGTTTGCCATACGTACGTTGTCATAAATTCTTCTCAGGTAAGTAGAGCCTTGATGCGGACTTCCATTGTTACGCTGCGCTGTCGGCCAGTTCCGGATTTAAGCATGGGCTGACGGGGAACGTACCCAGGGGCCCCCACAAAAAGGGGGCCCCCACAAAATGGGGGCCCCCACAAAATTCCATAATCGTATTAGAAGAATGTTAATATTCCAGCCAAGTTTAGACTGATGGAAGCTAGCAACTAGCCGTACTAAACCTGCTTGTGCCACCACGTCTGGTCAATAACGTCGCACTGTGAACGATTTAAGCCGAATTGTATCCTGCAATTTGGTTACCATCTTACCGAACGAGCAACTTTGTTTTTACGATATACATTTACATCATTGATGTTGTGACGGTATTATCAAAGGCAGCGATAGGGCTGGCAAGTGCCACGTACATGCCTCCGTGTTATGTGGGGAAGTGCTGTAGATTGCTCTAACCCATGGTAACGGTACATAGACCGACAAGATTTTGTCACCGGAGGGCTTTTTTTGAGCGACGCCTACACAGATTTCAAAAATGAAAATCACTGTAGAAACTAAGTAAATAAGTAATGGAAACAAAGAAAATGAAAGCTAGTGCCCATGTACGTGTACGGAAGGGGGAGCGGGGGAAAGACCGGGAGGGGTGGGGGGGGTTGGCCACCCGGTCAGTCCCGTCTTGGGAATTTTTCAAAGACTACATTCGAGGCCCCCACATGAGCCTGTGCCCATGGCCCCCACAGAGGTAAATCTGGCCCTACTGTCGGCTATGTTTATATTACGTGATTGGCCGGGCGTCTTTGGACTGAGGTGTTTTAAGACTGGACAGGGTTTGGGAAATCATTTTTAGAAGAAATAGGCCTAAATGCTTTGCAAATTGAACTATCTTTTTTTCTTCTTTTTTTGTGTGTAATCGCGAGTAGCATTTTACTACAAGGACAACTTTTTTGCGATTCTCTGTCATTACTCGCTACTTTTGCTGACAACGCTAGAAGTGACGCACTGTAACAGACAGTGGGGACATGTTGCACAGTGTCAGCGTTACTATCACAGGTTAGGGTCAGTGGACACCTCTGTACTTCCGGGCACCGATTCTAAATTAGTACCTCATTGTCGAAACCAATGTTTGAACCAGGGACCTTTGGCGTTGCAGGCAGGCACTCTACCGTTCCTGCCACCTCACTGCTCTAATTTGCAATAGCCTAGGCCTAGGTTCTAGGCTACTTCTAGTATAGGCCCCTAATGGCATTCGCAGTTTGAGGCTTTGAGTTTGACCGTGTTATGTGTAGCGAGGATGCACACATCTAACCTAGTTATGCTACAGCTATGAACGATCGTTTCGTGAGTTTATTAATCGGGAATGGCAAAGGGCGGGTTTGGGTGGGTTAGCCTACTTAGGCCTCTGGGGCTAGACAAGTAACAACATACTCAGGCAGGCTAAAGTAAAGGACGGTGATGATAGGCTACTGGGGGAGTACGCCTCGTGAATTTATCAACCTTATCATGCCGTGTCGGGATCTTCTTCCATTGTAATATTCATTGTCGTATTCCCCCTCCTCCCATTGTTGACTGCTTGCTTGCTTTCTCAGCTAGGTTAGATTAGAACAAACTCGAGTCATACAACGCCGAACAGTCAGTACCCCCAGGCTGCAGCTAGCTAATCACGTTCGTTCCTGGGTTAGCACTCTCTGTAATTTGTACCAGTTCCGCGAGAACTCTGGTGTACTGAATTATGTCGTCTGATCCCCTTGTATTCTATATTATAAGCGCCCACACTTTTCTCCTTGCTTACTCAAGTCACATTAATAGAAATTTACAAACACAAGGAAGGTCAATGATTGAAGCTTAGATTGTGTTACCCTTTTGCTCGCAATGTCTTTTTAGAGCCATTGCACATGTCAGGCACCCTCCTTTTTGACAAATTTTCCATCAACGCCTACTATGAATTGAGTTTGCCTAGTATGGAAAGTAATGAGGCTTTATGTTTCCTCGATGCTGTGAGATCACATCTGACGTGTACCTATAGTTCAAATTTCCTCTGTAGCGGCGTCATGGATGGATGTACACCCACTTCTCACGGGAGTGAACAATAATTTCGACTATTCAGGCATTTAGGCGATCCTTTTCTGTAAGTGGTGGTGGACTTTTTACTCAGTGCCGGCATCGACCTATAAACTAAGATATTTATATCCGGTCAATAGTGTCACTTCCAGTCGAAAAATAATTAGAACAATGAGTGAAACAAATCATTTGCCTGCGCTGGGAAGTGACAACCTAATGGCTGTTTCCTGATATTAAATCTCCATTGATTAGTTATCTGGTCACTTGTATAGACAACTCGGAACATGGGTACCAATGTCGCCTTTGTGCCCGTGAACGTATCATTACCGTACCCGCGCAGCACCAATGACGAGTGCTTGAGATGGATCCCCCATTGGCTGTTACATTTACTGTGCAAATTTTGGGACACACCACAAAGTGAATTTTGTATCCGATTTCCCGGACCTCAAAACTTGCTATCGCCCGATGGGATGGTGGGCTCTTGCTTTTGCGGCGAACCTGTTCGCTAATTCACTTTTCAAGCTCAGTAGGTCTAAACCGTAGGACTATAAGGCACTTTCAGGTACTTGAAGAAGCATTTTGCGTCGTCTGGTGCCAATGCGTGAGGAACGCGACGGCAACGTTTGCTCGACGTAACGATGAAAAATCTCACCTCGTTCTAGTCCATACTCCACATATACCCTATGCATATCAATGATATGGCATATATCAGGATATAATTGTGTTGGATTAGGATTATGTAAATGAATGATGTTAATGTTTGAGCATGTTATGAAAGGGAAGTAAACTCAACCTAATTCGTTTCAATAAAATTCCATATCGTCACAATGTCAATTATGTAACTGTAGTGCTACTCGTGCCGCAAACGTAGTACTTGTAGAACTTGTACCGTTTTCCTAGAATAATCTTCATAAAACATAAAAAAAAAACAGACATGAGACCCTTTTTGAACTGTTGTACACGAAGGTTAGAGTACGTGCGCTTGTGCATGCCATCTGGCGGTGTTGAAACTAGAGACCATGGGCTCAAACGCATAAAGATGTCCCACAGATGTCCCAAAGGGCGATGAAACATGGGTCCAAGTTTGGTCAACATCCACAAAGAGACTGTTTGTTTCATTTTCACAGATGTTACTGTTTTAATTCTAGTGAAAATATGATGTTGCATCCAAATTCTGCGAACCAGCTGAAAGAGAACATTATGACACAATTTCCAAGAAAATCTAATGTACTTTGTAGGAGATACATTTGGAAATTATACAATAATGCCTATATTGCCCCTCCATTAACTTCGACACTGCCCTTCGCCAAAGTCAAACATGTCCCATGGGTCAATTAAACATGTGTCCAAGTTTGGTTGACATCCCTCACAGAATGACTGTTGGGGGCCAAAAACAAGTGTTGATGCACACTGGATAGAGTAGATAGGCTATAGGCCCACGTGAGTATCGCATACTTCGGACAATGAATTCTTGAAAAGCCTGTAGGTATGGCTATTCCTTCATTATGCCAAGCATCAGCATGTGCACCCAAAATATGATGGAGAAGAAGCATTTTGCATGATAGCACATGATGGGCCCTTGGGCTCACACTGGGCCTCTCAAGCTCTCAAAAAATTTTCATCGGGAACCCTGGAGGTACGGCTATTGGAGCACCAGCATGACCGAACATCAGCAATGACCTGTGCGTCAAAATTTGTAGAAGCATCTGAGTCAAAATGTTGATTTTAATGTGGGCCCTTATACTTGGGAAGAGATGATCTTTCAAGTACCCATGTGTGAAATTCCATGGAATTTCATAAAATGGGCCCATCGGGCCCAAGGGGGAACTTGAAATTAAAATTCTCTGAACAACCCGGAGTACGAATGTTAGCAATCATATGACCGAATGTCATCACTGTTCACCAACACTTGTGATAGGAGGAACATTTTGCATATTCCCATGATGGTCCGTCGGTCCCACACGGGCATTGGGTCCTAAATCCTGGGCATGGCTTTGGCCATCATAATGATTTGAGGCTCACTGGGCTTGGCCCAAAATTTCTGAACAACTCCAATGACCTCTACCTCTAACCCAAGGACCATTACATGTATTAAAAGAAAACAATTGAGCTTGTAAGGAGGAGGTGGCATTTCATCAAGCACCATTGTGTGAAAATCATAAATCGGGGCCCTCGGACCAAGTCGGCCCTCGGACCAAAAATCCTGAACACCCCGGCTATTAGACCATCATTATGACGCATCCGCACTGTGCAACTAAATTGTTGGAGATAAGCAAGATTGTGGTGGTATTTCACATAATGGGGGGCCCTGGTCCCAATTCTTACACCCGGCACAATTGCCTTTTGCCCAAGAAGCATACATGCAACTTTGAAAGAAAATTAATTGAACTTGGTGGCGGAGATGTATTTCAAGTACCATTTTGTTAAATTTCATGGAATGGGCCCTCTGCAAGTGGGACCGTGGACCAAAATTCCTGAACCACCCCGAAGTTACGGCTGATAACCATCATTTGACGTAACCTCAGCACTGTGCCCAAATTTGTAGGAGATTAACTTTTAAATTTTACATATATGGCCTATATTGCCCCCCTGTTCCTAACTTTGACCTACTCCACAAGGTCCATACATGTCTCATGGGTCAAGGAACATTGTGTCCAGTTTGGTCGCCATCCTCACAGAATGACTGTTTGGGAGGCAAAAAGGCAATTGTTGACAACACCGATAATGATAGATAGATAGATAGATAGATAGAGAGATAGATAGATAGATAGATAGATATAGAGAAGATAGATAGTTAGATAGATGGATGGATGGATGGATGGATGGATGGATGGGACTGGATGGAAGGATGGATGGAGGAATGGATGGATGGACATGATGATGGATGGATGGTGGATGGATGGATAATAATAGATAGATAGATAGATAGTAGATAGATATAGATAGATGATTAATAGATAGATAGATATATAGATAGATGATAATGATAGATAGATCGATAAGTGCATGATATTCCAATAGCTCACAGCTAGCTGGTTTGGCTTGAAAAAATCGCGATGACCTTAGAGGTTTCTCCTTTCCGACTTCCTTTTATAATCGATGGATAGCTCAACTCAAATGTGGCCATCAGGTATCGTTCAACAATCGCAATAGCGCCCTCTCACCACCAGAAAAACTTACAGGCGGTCTTCGTACAAAAACTGCGTAATTATAGTGTATCCAGGTGTATCGAATCATATACGATTTATGCAAACTTGTAATGTTGGTCCGCATGATTTACATGCAAGATGTGGCCGATCTTTTGGTTGTGAAAATTTCGAAAGGTGAGCACCAGGCTGCAGGCGTCCACGGAGGTCAGCTAGTCATATTTACATAATTAATGCAAATTTCACACAACAGCAGAGGACGTCGCACCTATACGACCGAATTTCCTGCAAGGAATGCAAAAAAACCCATGACACTCGTTTCGATTCCATTTCGGGTAGAAAGGAGTACACATACCGAAACAGAGAACTCTACGATTCTGCCCGCAGCCCTGCAACGCGGAAATCTTTCGCCAGTACCTCGGAATGAGGCAATGCTAATTGGCGGTACTTTTAATGATTTAAAGATCACCCGGTGGTAAATGCTGACTCCTAACAACACTGGTGGCCACTGTATGCAGTCAAATAGCGTGTATGTGGCGCTGTCCTTGTGAGCACGATCCCAAGCGATGAGTATCAATTAGGTTACATACATTAGGGGACGAAGACTTGTTTTTAGACAGGTTCAAAAACACCTAAGGTCAACAGTATTGAAGTCCTGACAGCTTTTGAGAGTAGATTAGCACAACATGACGTAGAGAGTTCATATACTTTTAGGGTTTGCCAAAAATTGCCAAAATTAGAGCTCGGAGCAAAAAAAATTGTGAACACGATAACTTTATAATAAAAAGATGTGGCGTGGCTCATTTTTTGCATGTGGTCCGAGGTCAAGAAATGTCAAGGTCTGAAAACTTGTAAACACGAATAACTCTGCAACAATTGAAGAAGATTACTCTCATGGCATGTAGGTTGCCCATTTGGAGTAGATCATTCCCATGGTGTCTGGGTCACATCAAAGGGACGGTCACTAAGCTAGGTCGACAAAGGTTAAAGTTTGAAGCCTTGTGGACAGAATTTTTTTTATGGGACAGATATAGAGGCTTAGTCCTAGGCATGTTGGTGTGGGTTGACCACGTGTAGTAGATAATCCCTATTCTCTTTGGGTGAGGTTCAGGGTCCCATAGATCACAATGAGAACATTATGGCAACTATCTGTGCAACAAAGACTCACCGTCCGAAAGGTGAATCAATTCGACAATGAGGTGACTCATCCCTTTAAAAGTTCAAATATATCCAGAGTTTTAGATGACAGCATCTTGGATGGTGACATACTTGCCTGGTCTGGTGCGAAGCATGGATTCTTTCTTCGAATAGGATTTCGCAAGTCCATGGATCCAATTCTTCAAAAAGACGTTCATGACATCATGGGCGTAATCCTGGGGGGGCATGTCCCCCCACAATTTTGAGAATGGCATCATCAGACTTCAGTTCCATAGCACTTGGAATTCACAGAGGCCCCCTAGACAACCTTTGTGCTCGTCTCCGTAGTGGAGATCTAAAATGAGGGTATCACCCTCTCTCTCTTCATCTTTTATTTGCTGTTAGGGTTCCAAATGCAATTTTTGGTGGGCAGTAAAATTAGTGTCAAGAAAAATATGAAAGGAAGAGGAGATTATATTTGGTCCACACCACATTCACTTGATGGCCTTGTGATCGCCCTCTGGGGGGGGGTGGGGGCTGAACGTAGGGTATCACCCCCCTCTTTCTATTCAAATGCATTTTTGAGTAAAATTAGTGTCAGGATAATATGAAACTAGAGCACTATTGGTGTGTAGCTGAAACCGCACAATGTACCAACACGAATGTGAAATTAAATGTTTGAAGTTCAAGATTTTCAGGCCAAAAACGGCAATTTCAAACACTATCCTTTTGTTTCCGCTGTTAGAACCTTGACCTTATGTTCATATGGCTGAAGATATCTTAGCATCAATAACTTTACTCAGTTTGGTCAACATCCATAGAAAAAACACCGAGTGAGAGAGAAAGGCTATTTCACACAGTAGACGACGTGCCCCTTAAGGCACTTGACCGGACTTCACATGGTCACAAAGATGTCCCAATGGTCACTGAACATTGTTCCAAGCTTGGCAAAGAATGACTGTTTTGGGGTCTGTAATGGTTCCTTTCATTAGATGTTACTGTTTCAACAGCACTATATGACGTTGCATCCAAGTCTGCAAACAAACTGAAAAGAGCACCCCCAAAGGGACATAATTATGAGTTTCAAATAAATCTAATGTACTTTGTAGGAGACATACATTTTGAAAATAATGGGCCTATCATAGTGCTCTTTCAATGCCGTGCCTTTAGCAAGGTTAAACATGTCTTCATGGGTCAGTAAAACATTGTATCCCAAGGTTTGATAAACACCATCAAGAATAACGTTGGGGACAGAAAGGCAAGTTCACACAGGGGCCTATTGTACCCCTTTAATGACTTGGACCTTGATCTTCACAGGGTAAAAAATGTCCTGAAGGTCAATGAACATTGGTTCAAGTTTGGTCATCATCCATCAAAGAATGACTGTTTTGGGGTCCAGAATGATTCTTTTCAACAACAGATGTCACTGTTTGAACTCTAACTGCACTATATGTGTTGCATTCAAAATCTGTTGATAAGGCTAAAAGGGGCACCACCAAAGGAACATGACAGTTTCAAAAACCCCTAATGTACTTGTAGGGAGAGATACATTTTGAAATTTTACACATAATGGCCCATATTGCCTCTCCAATGACCTTTGACCTTAACAAAGTCAAACATGTCCCATGGTCAATGAACATTGTGTTGAATTTGGTCGACATCCATCAAGAAATGTCAGGGCTCACCTCTATTAAAGTGTTACCCAATTGATTGCTGGTATTGTCAATAATTGGTTCGTGTTTTTCATTAGTGTTAGCCAATGAGGTAATCCTTGTTCAGAAGTTCACCCACAAAATCTCTGGGTTTTGGCATCCCACTCTTGAAAGGTGCCCAAAAACCAAGGAATTAGACCTACATTGGGTCACAAATCATGATTATGGTGAGGTTGCTCTAGACCATGGTTCTCAAACCTGGGGTCAAGACCCCAACTGGGGTCGTGAAGCAATTCCTGTGGGGTCCCAGGCTTGTTTCAAGATATAAAAAAAATCTAAGGGTACAAAAAATTTACCCGAATTAGAACGTTCACAGTAAAAAATCCTACAAATTAAACCTGAAAACTCATATTAGGGTTTTATTATAGGCGGCCGTTCTAGCGCTTTTCCTGAGTGAATCTGGCATTTCTTGCTCAATTGTCCCTGGCCACCCTGCTCTGTATATTCACTATGTTTTCACATCACACATACGGTACTACAGTACCTGTGGGAACCAAACTTGAGAGACACAAACTTGTGGTCGCGCTCGGATGTGCTACATGAAATCGGGTCCCTGCCTTGAAAGTTGGGAACCACTGTCTTGCGCTTCGCGAGAGATGTTGTATTCCTGCCCTGAAATGTTGGTCCGGACATGTTGGGCTCAAATGAATGAGGCTGCAGCACAGAAATCCTGGCTGCTGGTCTCCTGCTCTAGTTAACTGAGCAAGAAGTTGGTGAAAAACAATATGCTTACAAAGCAGTCAATCTGCCACAAATCCAATGACACACAACACTAACAAAACAACTGAAGGGCTAGAGATTTTAGAGAAAGCGATGAGGTGAGACCACACAGTTTAGCTCCTCTAATTTATTACTTATTCTGGACAGAACTAATTTTGTTGACCTTATCGAATCAATGAGCTTGCTCTTAAATGAGATGAAACAAAGTTGTGCTTCAGACGACATATCAAATTTATCCATAAAAAAATGCAAAGGCAGGGAAAATAGAATGCCATATAGATTTAAGTGGAGAAAGCTGGAAGTCACAGTTCAGCAGCAAATCTAGTACCAGTTAATAAACTTAGCTAATTTATTACCCGTCGGGTATCAGTGAATTCCACACCATCTTCGACAAAACCAAAAGCAAGTATAAGTACATGGAATGACGATTGTATTCCTTCAGTTGATTCTTCACAGCTGCAAAAATACAGTTGCAAATGAAAAATATACCTTTTGACAAAAATACGGAAAGAGCAGTGTTAATAGATTGCTGGGGAAAACATGCATTGTCTAGCAGTGGGCTACAATGTTGGTGCATTATAGCTGACAGCTGCAAAATTATGAAACCTCTATTTGAATATTGATATAGATTATAACTTTTGACAGAAATACTAATTGTATTATCACAAAATATGAAACATTTTTCAAGATACAAAATCTGAAGTATTGAGAATACTCAATATAAAAAAAATTAGACCCATTGTCTAACCATAGAATGTGAAACCTTTGGAGACTTTTCCATTCATTCAATCATTTTCACTTAATACTTGGTAAATATCTACATGAAAGCCCCAATGATCTGTGCCAAAAGGATTCTTTAGTATGCATACATACTTTTTATAATGAGGCAAACTGAGCCTCTTTTGTAAATCAAACAAAAAATTCCCCTTCTGAAAATAACAAAGGGCAGTGTCCCATATACATATTGTCTCTTATCTTTCTGAACAATGCCTCAATATGTAGAATTTTGGACGATACAACCTGCAGCCATGTGTTGCAATCGCACTCCACATAAGGTCATAGCTAGCAATCCCAACACCACATCACAATGACACACGATATGCAAGGCAGTTCAAGATAGCAGAAACATATTAGGTTCCCACATGGACAGGCAGCAGATGTGTAAAATAGGACTCAGCTTTCATGTTTGGCTGCTTTCAATATGTTTGTCTCGGTGGCAGTACTGGTGCTCCAATCGGAGAAGAGCCTTCAGTACTCGTCATTTTGCTATTATCATCATCTTATCTCATCTCTGTCAGAAGGAACCATAGTACAATTACACGATGCTAGTATATTAGGTTTGTCTTACGAGGCTTTAGGAGTTGACCCCAATATCTGAAACCATTTCAAAATTTGCTCCACAATCCTCACCCAATTATTCATTCAAGAGATAAATCTTAAAAGGAAATCCACTCTGAAAGTGAAATTACCCAGAGGGTTACCTCAAGTTGTTAACCAGTGTTCATAAGTAGCCTCCCTATATGTGATTAGCTGATATACATTCTGAATAGTACAATACACCATCAGCAAGAAACTGAAGAAAACTATGGATAGATTGGGAAAGACTCCATAGCCAGGCTCTCGATGGATACCTCATCAGTACCTCGTCGGATCCTGAAGTACCCATTCTCACCCCAGCTTTCGCCCCAGCTGTTCTTCACACTCCAGAACTTCTCCCCTGTCTGGGGATCTGCCCCGTACCCGACGATGAGCACGGCATGGTTGGTGAGCTGGAATGTGATCATACTTCACCAGAGACCCGCCCAGTCCAGTGTGGTGGTATATACCACTCTTGTACTGGAAGAAAGAAATCATTCAGGACCTCAAAGCCGACGGCCAATGGACCATTCTTGATCAGCTGCATTTTCATGAGGTCCTCGTTGAACGCGTAGTACCCACCAACGTACTGGTAGTCAGTGGCATAGTAGCGCTGGCAGGAAGTCTTCTTGCAGGTTGAGTCCTTGCCTTCATACCTGTAGCAGGACTCCTCAATCACGCCAAAGTCCTCAGCGTACTTACCAGCAATCAGGTATGGAAAGCCTCCGGCACATCCTGAAATGAATGAAAACCAGGACTTACATTATTGGCAACAGCAGGAATAAAATCTACAGTGAGCAGTTCATTGTATTGAAGTCATAGAAAGCATAAACCAGAACCAATGGTCCAGAAGATCAAATCACATACAAGAGTTATGCCTACCTAATTCATAATTCCAATAATGATTCTCAGATGGCTCATGACCTAACATTCCTGAACACCATTATGCACCATTCATCAGTGTGGTCACTGACCACATATGATGATCATACAAATTAATTGATAAATTTTTTCAGTACCTGACCTGTTGACACCTAAAAACATTTGACTCATAATCCCATCCCTGAGCACTTGGTTCCTTGGTTCCAATTCCACTACTGACCATTGACCAACTCTGTAAACAAGATCACCAATGCTGCTGTAGCTCAAACCCCACATATGTACCAGGACGAATGTACAATTATGTGCTAATGTTCAAGATCATGAGGCCAAGAAGGCAGTTCCAAGCAATGGCTTTATAATTGTGCCCTGTAACAACCTTTGACAATGACCTTCATTTGGCCAAAAATGTCTTAGCAATCAATGAACATTATACCTACGTTCGGCCAACACCCATCAACGAATGCCCAATTGAGAAAGACGCAATTTCACACAATCACTTGTTGACCTCAGACCTTGACCTTCACAAGTCACAAAGTCATGAACAAGGGGTCCAAGTTTGGTCAACATCCATCAATGATGACTATTTTGCTTCTTTTCATCAGATGTTACTGTTTTAATTCTAACGACACTAATTTGATGTTGCATTCAAAATCTGCAAACCCTAGGGCCCACATGGGTCTTCAGCTAGAAGTTTGAACCCCCCCCCCACTCGATGGACTCACTAACCGAGAAACATTACATGTAACTTTGAAGAAAATCAATTGGTACTTGTGGAAGGAGATGCGTTTCCAAGTACCAAGTGGGACCTTGGATCAAAATTCATGAACCCCCAAGTTACCACTGTTAGACCATCATTATGATTGATTGTCAGTACTTCGCACCAAAACTTTGGAGAAGCATTTTGCATAATTCCACATAGTGGGCCCTCATGACCACACTAGACCTTGGGTCCCCATCCCTGGGCACCCTGAAGGTACAGCTATTAGACCATCATTATGACCAACGTCAGCATTGTGCAACTAGATTTGTAGTAGATACAATATTTGACAGTATTTCACATAATGGG
Organism: Sclerodactyla briareus; assembly: GCA_026419785.1. NCBI lineage: Eukaryota > Metazoa > Echinodermata > Holothuroidea > Dendrochirotida > Sclerodactylidae > Sclerodactyla > Sclerodactyla briareus. The sequence continues at coordinate 24,902 of JAODTK010005546.1, read as the reverse complement.
TGCGAGGGCCAAACTGGGCCCTGGGCCCAAAATTCTTGAACAACCACAATGGCTCATCTGCCAGGACTATTACATGTAACTTTGAAGAAAATCAATTGAAGCTTGTGGCGTGGAGATGCATTTCAAGCACCATTGTGTGAAATATCCTAAAATAGGCCCTCTGGCCCAACTCGGACTTGGAACAAAAAATCCTGAACACCACAAAGGTATGTATATTAGACCATCATTATCACCAAACATCAGCACTGTGCAACTAAATTTGACCCAATTGCTGCTCTTGACTCCTACAAAAAATTCCAGCATGAGGGGAACTTACGAGATATAAAGCCTGGCAAAATGAGAATGGCAGAATGAAGAATGGCGATGGGTTGCCGATCGGACTTTGTGTTGCTGCAAGATGTTCAATGGCGCGTAGGTGGGGTGCAGGGTTCAATATGGGGTAAGTTGAATATGTGAAATATATTGACAGAATCATGATATACATATATACAGACAGACAGAGGCACAGACAACACACACCAACAAAGTGACCACTACTACGTCTCTCATGGAGATGAAAACATGCTCTCAAGATATTACCTTGTGAATATTCCTGCAGATACACCTCCTGTGGGGCAAAGACTGGTTGGAAGGTGTTGTTTGAGGCGATCCGGAACCTGGACTCGAGCATAGCCATTGAAGCGAATGAACAGAGCAACTGCCACAATCCCCTTGGTTGCGCACCGGTGAAACAAAGTTCTGCCCGTCGATTTTTCGCCAATCAAACGAGTCAGGCAGCGAATCAGAGAGTTTGGTAATCTCAGGAGAGGCTTGCTTCACTTTTGGCCTGACAAATTCAATGAAGAAACAATCGTCAAGTTACTTCTACCAGTAACAGCTAGTATATACATTTAATTATCCTCTTGTACATCAGTGTTTTCCACCGTTCCAAATTTGTCCATGGGGTGATCGCCCTCCTGGGGGAGGGGTCTAAGGGGAGGGGGTGTCCCCCTCCCCTTGGGAAATTTTGGCCTTGAAAGTGGCATGGATGCAAATGGTGCAATATTTTGGTGCCATATTGCTTTGCATTTACCTCCCAGAAATCTCCATTTTACAGGCAGTGTTTTCAATTTTCCTACGATAGCAAAGTGAAAAAAAAATCTCAAAAATTGCGGCGAAAATAAGTTGAACGAAAACTGTCAGCAAGGCCGCCAGTCGGAACTGTGATGCTTCCTTCCAATATTCTGACGGATGGTAGCCAATGTTCTATTCAATGAAGTAGGAAGCTAAAGCTGAGGTAGTATTAGAAGCGATGTGAAACATCGGCCCCTGCTCCGGATCCCACTAGACCACCACTCTCGCCAACCTGAACCTTCCCACCAGACAAAACCCACACCCCTAACCCGCCGACCACCGACCCTCCCCCCCCCCACCCTCCCGTTAGCAATCCGTTCTGATTGGATGCACCCAACCTTTCAAATGGTTTTCAACTCACGTACGACAAAATAAAGCGCACTGAACTTTTTGGATTTTACAGTATACGAGCATCGTGTAATTATAATAAACATATATTTCAATCACAATCCTAGAGCATGTTTTCTGCAATGAATCAACGTGTAACAGTTCCCAATAGAGGGGCCTACCGGATCGGCGTGATTTCATTTGATAGCTGTGTATTGAACTGTTGATTCAATATTGGTTACGCGACTCGAACCCTTGGCATTCGATTCTAGTGATTTTACAAATGTCCCAACCAGTGCTGGCTAAATGACTGATCGGGGCGCTTGACTTTCTGGTGCATTACCTCTTCCACGTGTTCTCCAAGCTCCATATAAATCAGAGCGCTACGCGAGTGACAGACCGTCGACATTCAAGTCTCAGTCATCGGCTGTTTTTCTTCCGAATATCCCTTCCTTTCCAGTGATTCTTTTCTCTTAAAAATTGGAAACATTTAGACATCATTGTAGGGTTCACAACCGATCACATCGGTTTCGTCTCAGCTTAGTTCCCGATTATGCAAAGGATCGGAATCGGTATCAGTAAATTGCCCATCGAAAAGTTCTGATCATAACAATACAGATTGGCAAAACCTTAGAGCGACCTAACCTGGAACATTACGCTCAAATTGACCGACACGATCGTTAACTTCGTGTATTGCTGATTTCTGAACAAACATGTTTTTAAGATTTGCTGCATGTTTTTCGGCACGTAGCCCCCCTCTCCCTTTTCCCGATAATTGGCAACTCCCAACATGAACCCAAAACTCCTTCACTGCATGTGCAAGTACCTACACAACCCAATTCACAACTGTCAGGCTGTTACGTAACGATTGCCCTCAATTTAGGCATAAAACCGAGCCAATCAACAACCACAAAAGTTTTTGTAAATGTGATGAAAACCATTGCTAAAGCTGTTAATTACAATTTTTGCTCCCATTATCAGTAAAAAAAGTCCATTGATTGAAGGAGTTTACTGTAGGCCACGCAAATAACAGCTTGAATTTTACAACCAAATTGGCGAGCCCCGATCCCCGTTTTCCGAGATTCGGTCCTAAGCTATTTTGTAATCAAAAGCCCATTGTAGGTACTTATGGGAGAGAATGCGTACTGATTTGAAGCGGACCGCTAAAATTCATGCAGAGATGTACGTGCATGCTAACCGTGTTTGTCTATATGATTCATGTTTATTTGACCTATGGTGGTTGCACTCTTGATGAACAAGCAGTGTAAGCGCTCGCACGTGGATGTCGGGGAATACTTTTCTCTTGCTTCTTGTGTAATAGACTGTATCTGCGAAATCGGAACCTTGGGATTCCAGTTTATGTCCTGGTGTAGGTTTTAGAGAATCGACAACATGCAGGGATGAAGACCGAAGCAGAAACGAAACTTTTAATCATGTACATCGCTTTGAGTGACATTTGTACAGGTGCCTGGTTTTTTGTTTGTCCGTGCGGTCAAGGTTTTTGTCCGGGAGCTAGTTTCTGTCCGGGAGCGCTTGAGACCATTTTCAATTTTTTTTGGCCGGGCGGCGCGCCCGCACCAAACCCGTAGTGGAAACACTGTAGATGCCTCTCACGTTTGTCATTCCCGGAGTTGATTAGGTAATGGAAATATGTAGCGAAATTAACACAAGTGAATAATCAATAATAAAGGGTTCTTATCCAACTGATTTACTAACGGGTGAATATTATTGAACCACTGGACGTACCTATTGAGCATTGTCACTAACATGTCCCTACCATTTATTCGCCTAGATAAAGAAACGTTGAACAATGACCTTGTGAATCGTCACAGGAACATGCAGTATGAAGTTAACATATTACGAAAATCATTCCCAAAGTGAAATGTGATTTGTTGCCATCTGAAAGCAAATTGTGATAAATAATCAAGTGGGAAATGACTCCTGGCACTACCAAGAACCTTATATTAATGCAAGGAGCAATCCCCTCCCCTAGTGGATTCTGTCCTTGGTCAAAACAGGGCGCAACCACACTTTGAAATTAAGTTGGGGGTGGGAGATGGGTTCGAAGCAATGTGAATTTTTTTTTTTTTATGTGTGACAAATATGCATATGTTGGGGGCTCCATCCCCCAGTTCTGTGTTTTTTGCTCTGATGGAAAGAAAAAGTACCTGGGTTGCTCAGAAATTAATCAGCCTATTATGAGCGCAAAAATCACAACACAATCAGAGTAACAATGCTGCATTTTCTCTGGGACAACCAAGGTTACATACAATGTACCAGTACATCTCACAGTCCTATTGATTTGAGTAGTGTACACCTCATCAGGATTCTCCGTCGATCCCAATTTTTTCCGATTTTTTTTCGAAAAAATTGGCCGATCCGATCCGATATCTGATCCATTCATTAGCTCAGCCTGGCATGTCAAGTTTTTCACGTATAAGTTGCCACGGTAAACTGTACAATAGACCTGATTTATTCACATCAGTGTATGCTAGTATGTCTAGCTAGTTCTATGGTTGACCTATTTCACGAACTACGGAACATGGGCAGACGTAGGGAGGCCTGTACTGCTAGTGTATACTATCACATCTGCTAACCTAGTTCATGTAGGGCGGGGCTACATGACTACGCAACTTTTGAATCGAAGATGCAGACTTGAATGGAAAATTGTGAAGTCCGTACGATCTTTCACACGATTGAAAATTATAGCCACCTAAATAACTTCTCTACAGTGGAATTTGAAAAATCGGTTCAGTGAATCAGTACACATGAAGCATTTTTTACTATAACGCGATTTCCGATCCGATAGGAAATATTCTGGTCTGAATCAAACCTACGACAAGATCGTTGACACTGATTGGGCGTTGGTACTAATTGCGTGGAAGACCTACAGGTAGACCCCTGCTTTTTCAATTCCGCCAGCTCTGTGGTAACATCTGCTTCCACGACATCAGCTCATACTCCTTGTATATAGCTTTGGCTTTCCATGATGTCTGGGCATTGTTAGATACTGCGATGAGTTTTATGGTCAGTCTTGAAAGACTCGTCTAGCAATTGAACTGCATCAAGTCATAATAGAGCGCTAATCATGTTTGATTGGAGATTGGCAGATAATATGACCTTCTTGTGACTCAAAATGACACCTAGATGACCACTAACTTCAAGTTCCTGAACATTCCCCCACTCAATAGAGTACCATTGTTCACTGATACAATCATCCCCACAAGTTTATGATCATCAAAGTAATCTGCAGAAGCAAGTGACAATTCAAAATACCCTCTGTGGGGAGAATATCTTATGATGATACTGTCCCCAAACCCTAACCCACAGATAACAGCTTGACCCACATTTCCGGAAACCCCATATGGCAACAAAGCGTATACATTGGGACCTTCAGACCCCCCCTCCCCATCCCCCCCATCAGCGAGATCACTTTGAATACATTTTTGGGAATTGATGACACGGCTGGGTATGACGAAATCCAACCTGATCTTTAGAAGGAGCATTGTGAAAACTTTTTTGTTTTTTTTTTCACATTAGTTCATCATGCCTTTGTTATTCCTTCGAACTTGAATCTGACACCCCATATTACCCGAGTCATGATAAATCACTGACATAGATATATAATGGTGAACCAACCTAATCTGTAGAAGCATTTCCCAAATTTTTGCAGTTATTTGTATCCCCAGACTGTAGAAACCCGTTGTCCACTGCACTTATCAGTAGAATCAATTAAGGGAAATCCGGACCCACACATTACATACAACTGCAGTCCAGCACCCTGGGAGAAACGCAGCTTAGGTGAATGCTGTACTCATAATGTGATCTGAGAAGCCTTGCTGATGTCTCGCTGCACTCCTCGCACCCATCGTAGACTACAAAATTGTGGAAGTTTCTTCAATTGCCATGTTTTATGCATCTTTATCTACTGAAGCAAACTGTTTTCGCCTGGTTTTGACCACATGTATGTAATCAGAGAGATACGTTTCCTACTCAACCCCTTGGAAGTTTTACTGTGTCTTCTACCCACATTCCCACGTCAAGAAACAAGAATAAGAATCAAGATATTTCCCCAATTACATCCCTCCCCAACTAACATATTGGCCTAGGCAAGTTTCCCTGAACTGAGTCAAATAATCCCCTGTCTGACGATTATTACAATTTGTACAACACATAAACACAAACACTGACACACACAACACAGTGATTGCAAAGTCTCTTTCTGAACTTGATTCGATTTCTACTGGATCAGGAATCCATGGCCGGCTCATCAAGGGACATTTGTCTGTATTAATTAGGGGTTATTCAACAGTCAAGTGCTGGTTTTAGCCACTGGGATAATTAATGCACGCCCCGGGGGTTAATTCGAGCGATTCCACGAGGGCGTATTTCAAGTGCACATCCAGCGTTAGTATTAACCCCGATGAGTGCATATCATTTGGATGAAAACACAATCGACCGTTGATTAACCCTGTTCATTCACCCCATGACTTCAGTAGAATATTGCATCAAACAGCCTCTTTTTTTACATTTTATGGTAGAATAGGAACCCCCAATGACATTGCAAAGCGTCTTGTACCTGTGGCGAATAATCAACAGCAACAATACGCGCATCTCTTGAACCTATCTGAAAGCACACACAAGCACGGAGTCCAATTCCATGTTACCCAAAAATGATGGTCTCAACCAAACGCACTCCTCTGTGAGCACGCACATTACATTGCGGCATGAAACACATTCCATCAGCGTGCGCTATTTTTCGCTCTATTTTTGCCTAAATATACATGCACTTCTAATTTCAAACATTCAATGCTACGCTGGAATCTTGTTGGTAATCGCATTGCTTTGGGACCATAAACGCACATGATCCCGTCTCATAGCCCGCTACGTGAGTAGCCGCGCCTCCATTGTAATTTTGAACATATGCGTGTGACATTTGCAACAATCAAATTCTACACCAGTGATTCGGCCCCGTATCCGATCTACTGTGGCATTACGCCGGCCCACATGGCAGTAACACCATGCATTAACACCGATTAATGCACGGTCAGCTTACCTGAATCACCAACAGAGTGGAGTATTTACAAGCAAGTTGATAAGGGTGGATGAGCCCAACGATAACTTCGCTTCTTCTTCACGACTATTGCTCTGATGATACTGAGGCAGGGGTGAACCAATCCCAACCTGCTCCAAGGACCGTCATTTTACGTCTCCTCCGAAAGGACATCAGTGAACTCCAGGACCCTACCATTTCTCGGGACCTGGAGAAAGCAGAGTTTCAAAGCGATTGCTCATATCCAAGTGATGACTTATTGCAAATATCACGCACCAAAACCCCAGTCACTCTCATGAACTTACTGCATTACAGCGGAACTATGGAGTGAAGACCACGCCCATCGTGAATGCAAGTAAAGCCACTTAGGCCAAAATGCAAGGGCATTCATACTCTCGCGATAAAATGATGTCATGGATAGGTGCTAGCTTTTTCATGTAGATTTTCTTTTTGAGCGAGTAACCGGTTAATTCTTCCCCCCACAACGCGTGAGCCGCCTGGGGATATTATGTTTTTTGGGGCTGTGTCCCGCCGGAAACTGGTTTTCCGTCCCAATCTGACCAAGTTTGAAAATTCACAATCCTATGCAAATTTTTGAGCCTCCGATGACTTGAAGACCTCCAAATTTTCCAGGACCAAATGTTGAACCCCACCCACCAAGTTTCGTTCCAAACTGACGAGTTTGGAAAACCGCATAAATTAATGCAAATTTGACCTCCCATGCCTTGAATGACCTCCATGTTTTTTTTCGGACTAATTTTTTACCCTACCCACCAAGATTCGTCTACATCGAACAAACCTCCAAATAGAGGGCAGCATACTTGCAGTGATGCCCACTTTCCCGAACCCATCTAGAGTTCATGGGGTGACATGTGCACCAAGTTTCGTGTCATCGGACATTGTTGTTGGAGAGTTATCGCGCTAAGTCTAAATTTTCCGGCGAGACCGGCGGCGGACCATAATAGCCCCATACTCTGCTTACAGGCGCGGAAATATAATTCAGGTAGGCTACGTGGATTGTATATGAGACGGGAGGAACCCCATTACCTGAACTGTTTTCTTATACATGTCATCCATATTCTTGGCGTTCCTTGTTGGAGAACAGAACATTTTTGCATCTTATAAACTACCTTCCGAAAGATAGTGATATAGCACATCGAACACCCCACTCCGTTTCAGAAACGTGTTGCTTTGTCATATTCCCTATAGATGTTTTTGTGTCTCTAAAAGAGATTTGATTTCTGCTGTACACAAAGTTCCCTTCTCTGGCCCAGGGGCCATTGAATCGTCCATGGCTATGATTTTTGCCGCAAGCAAAATGCGGCCTAAAATGTTGAAACAAGCTGCAGCTGCCGCCTAATAGGCAGGACAAAGCTACACCTGCCCGCCGAAGACCTATGGGTATTTAATAATGTTGCGACTAAATGACCCAAATTGAAACTGGGGTATAATAAGTTTTAAAACGTAAATAAACACACACAACATTCACTACTGTCCTCAAACGGAAAAAACGGAAACTTTCGCACCCGACAGGAATCGAACCCGGGCCGCGAGATCCCAAAACTTTAGTCCAGCCACTACAAACCATACTTTCGGTCAGGCGTGATTCTTGGTTGTGAATTTTCATTATAATGTCTCGAACGTATCGCCATGGTATAATGTGGCGAAGACATGGATTTTGTCTACTAAAAAATGTGAGTGTATTTTTTTCGGATAAATTGTTGAAAAGTATTGAAGATAATTCTCAGGACCGTGGGATTTTCACGGACAGTCAGTGAAAAGAGGAATCCGAATCCTGTTCGTAACCCTATCGCTTGGCTGTTCGTGTTTGTTTTGTTTACCCTGGCTGTCCGTAACCAGGACTGTGAATTCGTGCCTCCGACTATTTGTAGGTTTGTGAAGGTACCGTTCAAGGAGGACTGGCAGGACTGTACCCCTAGGCTATTACTGTTGCGTGAGACTGCAGGCAAAAGCACGTAAATTCTATTATTTATAAATATAGCCTATTTGCGTGCGGAGGACTCGAGTCCGTTCTCGGTCTCGAGACCGGTCCTCGAGTCCTTTTTTCGGGGGATTCGTACGACTCGACCCAAGGACTCAGGGACGCGGTCCGAGTCTGGTCCGATCTAGTCCTCTATTTTTACAAATACACACCTTGATTTTACGATCATACAATCAAGCAATCGAATACTAATCGCAACGACGCTCCTAAACCAAAAGGTAACCAACTGTTCCCTGCCCACGTTACTTCCGAGTGCCGACTGCCCGATGTCTAAATAGGAGGGAAAAATTACATCATTCTCACAACTCTCCATGTTTTTAAAAATACAGTCACTTAATCAATTATGATATAAAACAGATTACAATTCTCACGAAAAACTATACATTGTGGCCGACAAAGTTTGCTATTAAGAACAAAACTGTTTTGTATTATTAAATCATATCAGCATGGACAAAAATATATGCCATTATTTTTTTTATCGAAAATCAAATGATGTGATACCTGCTACCGAGGACGTTACAGCATTATTCCTGTTTTAGTTTTACATAAACACGAACATTAACACACCTAGAAATACTGTTTTCGGGAAGATTTATAGCCTAGCTCTCACCGCAACTTGTGCCAATGTAGGTTAGGATACGTTCTCAACCATGTGGCCTTCTCATATTCCTGGTTATCGTAACTGACACGTGGGTATTCTACTTTTCTCCTACTGGAAATCATGTAATAGATCATGACGGAAGTTACCGGCAGGCGGTGTAATTCTCTATAATTCATTGGGGTGCAATTGCTTCCGCCCCCCCAGGCGACATTTGTTAGTGCGGTGTTTCATGCACGCGGGCGGGCGGGCGGGCAGGCACACTGACAACGCGAGTGACCCGTTCCATGCACGCGGGCGGGTTGGGCGGGCGTTTTCCCTCGAAATCACGCACCTAGTGTGTATATGCTCTATATAAGAAACCGTGTAGTCTAACTATTAATATTGCTATTTTGTTATTATTGTTGTTGTGTTATTATTTAGTATTAATTATTAATTATTATTATTATTTATCAGACAACGGATGCATAGAGTCCATCATTAGTTTTCAAGCCTAAACCGGGCGTTTAGTTTCTTAGAACTGTTGTTCTACTGTCAACGATAGCGGCTAAAATACAATTAAAACGTCACATTGCCCGGTTTTGGAGATTTAATTTAGCATAAACTTGACACACATCGGAGTGGTTTAAATAAACATGCGCATATGTGTTTCAAATAGGTTTCCGGCGGGGTGCCGTTAAAAATGAGAGAATTTGTATAATAACTAATTACTATTGTTGAAACAGTTAGGAGTGTTGCTTGGAACATGATTTGAACTATTGGGCTACAGCCAGTATTAGATTTGCAGGGAGATCCCCGGCGATTACGAAATACCACGCGTGCACGCTGTCGTCGTAAAAAAAATCGCTACAAAACAACAGCCGATTCAAAAATGAAACGCCCGCCCGCCCGCCCTCCCGCTTACTTCGATATCCTCTTGATCGATATGCGTCAGCTCATTTTATCATGTGGCATGCCCATATATACCGAATAGTGTAGGTACCGGTATTGAATAGATAATGTATGGAAATTAAAGAGTGATTCACAGGAGGGGGGACTGGGTTCAAGATAAGAAAACTCCATAAAAAAGTAATGAATGTGTATAGAGCAATTTCATTCTCTATGCTTTTCAATATAGTTAATGCATGAACAATCATCTTTACAAATTTGATTTTCAAATTCATAATGCCATATTTTTCTTGGAGTTGTCCTGTATAAACGCTCCCAGGGATTCCCAACCTACAAAACAACTCATGCACCTAAATTATAGTCAGATTGCCCGGTACATCTCAGCTATCAGAGTAAAATCCTTAGACCTCTGAATTCGCCATGAGGTATGACCAGCCAAGTTCTCGTTATGTCCGTATTTGTCGATCAAAATAGCCGCTGCAATTCAAAACATTGCCCGATATATAACAATAATTGTTAAGTTTGACCTCTAAATTCGTTAAATAGTACAGGTCAAATTTCATTAGTACTTGAGGACTCAGGTCGGACTCGACACTGTGACTGTACTCGACTCCGGACTCGGAAGCCGATGACTCGGCTCGGAATGTGACTCGGACTCGGACCTCGTATGAGAGGACTCGACTTCCACACTGCCTATTTGAACCATTTCCTTGAATGAAATGGGAGCAGGAACATCAGGATCTGTCCCTGTATCGTTTCTTACAACGGTCAAAAACATTTAGGCGAACACAGCTCGTCTCTGCAACTTCGCACTGCTCTTGTACTCACTTGCCGTGATGTGGAAGCGGAGCTCGGCTCTGCAATGCGCTCTCATTGACGTCTAAACGAGAAATGACTTGATTCCCTGACTGCAGCTCTGAGCGAAATAGCGCACGCCCACTGTCTGGGTGCAGGCGAATCAGTTCCTGTATTTTCGGACTGATCAAGGCTATATTGGGGGTTATTTTATGGGACCATCTCTATTGGAATTTCCCGAAAAGCATTAATGATTCCTGACTTTCGAAATCGTTCAATGGAACTGCTATCCTAAAATAAAATTCTATTTCAATCGTGTTACTTACTTCGTAAGAGCCCAGAGACAACGTTGAAAGCCCGAGTTGTTCTATAATACCAACGTCTTTCCTCTCCGACATTGACAATGGTGAAATCTCGATTGAAGCTGTTCGGTACTGTCCGTCGCTCCAATTCGGACGTAACCTCACTAGAATTAAAAATATCCAAACTACATTGCGCATGCGCTGTCATCAATTGCTATAGACTTTTTGCACACGTCACCAGAGAACGTTCACGATATAACATAAACATGCCATCGCTAATTATATGAAGCTACTGCGCAAGGCTACAGACATTTAACCATCGCACCAAAACGACTACAATACCAGTCAAGCTTTTCATCGCTCGTAAAAACGTCCATGAATGCCTGCTATTCAAACCAGAAGGTTTTGCTCTGAGCATTGTACTGATACCACTCTGCCATTCTTTTTCCGCCCGGCCTTTCAGGCGAGAGAAAAACCTACCTTCACCAAGGATCACGAATGTTTGTTGTGCAGGATACCAGCATAAATAGACCCAAGGTGAAAAACAAATTTGGCTGATGACAGCAGTTTCTTTGGCTGATTCCTTAGAGAGGCATATCACAGATGCTCATAGCAACAGGCGGGGCCGCGCGCCGGGGGGGGGGGGGGAGAGGCTCGGGGCTGCCCCCTATGGGTTGGGGCCAAAAAAAAAATTGACAGAATGATGCTTTAATGCACAACGTTTCGTCGGGGTGGGTGAAGTGTCAAATACTTATTCTATTATTCTATCGAAACTCAAATCGAGATTCAAAATGTTGCTGTAATACTAGCATTCGCAAATGTAGCATATTTTACTGTTTTGAGAACACTGTGGTCATATGAGCCACCGTTTGTTAAATTGAGTTGGAAGGACTCAATGTTAACTGCAACTTCACAGCGCCTTCCGGCCTTCTTCCGGGCCATCGCGACGGAGGGAGGGTGGGGGTGTCTCCCCCAATCATTTTTGTGCCATCGGCAAATTTTGGGTCTGGTCGGCAAAAAAAGATAGGGAAGAAAAGAAGAGAAAGATAATAGGAGGAAAAAGAGGAAAAGAGGAGATGATGAAAAGAATGAAAAGAGGAGAGGAGGAAAAGAAAAAAAGGGAAGGGAGAGGAAGGGGAATTAAGGGAATGAGGGGAGACCGGAATGGAAAAGGATCTCAACCCCCAGCTATCCTTATTTGCGTAATACTGGATTCCTGCTTGTCGATTGTCCACACCATCCATCCGTTATTTTTTGCAATATGGTCAGTTGGCGTCAATTAGCATGCACAATTCCATCATAACAAGCAATAAATAGTTCTGGATACTGATGCTGCCAGGGATTTCAACCAATAGTATTCTTGTTGCTAAGTACCCAGGATTTCTGTGCTAATTACCAGAGCCTGAGGAAGGGTATGGGGTCAATGAATTTGAAGCTCCAGCCCACTGTTTGAACTACATCAGGATGGCTGTTCACCACACCAAACTTTGAAATTGAACTTCAATCATCCAAACTAGCCAAGGAAACCTGTTTGTGGAACTGACAGAGGAGGCAGTTAATTGCTTAGATGGAGAAAGACTCGAGCTTCAACTAACAGGTCAACAAAATTGGGGGTGCAATCCTTCAAGGTTAGTTTATAGTTGAGGCTAGGGGTATGTTTTAGGTCTATATTGTAGAGCCTAGGAATAACATTAGGCTGACAGATTTTGCTAACATTGCACTGTTTCTGTTTGCTGATAGTTACTACATAACGTTCAATAATGCTAAACCAGTTGTTCGGTAGCTCTAATTTTGGCCCTGATTTTATTTAGGCTGGCGGTTTAGCCCAATTTCACTATCAAATTTTCAATTAGCTAACTACATACACACCCCAAAATTGATGAAACAGAATTTTTAGAGAGAAACTATCTGCTATCTTATGCCATGCTTTTTCTCTTTTCACATACTAGGCTAAAGCATCGAAAGCTGACCGCTGCCTTCGAGGAACTTTGTGATGGAGACTGGACCGCCTGCTGAGAAAGTTCTATGCAAGGTTAACAACGCCAGGGGAAGCCATCGGGAAAGCCTCTTAAGCTGTGGCTGAGAGCTGCGATCAACCGTCATCTGACTAGTCCACCCCTTCAACAACAACCGGAATATCAATCGAATAACTTATTCAGCTTCAAGCGGTCCACACTCTTTGCTGCTTTTGAATAAACAGATGAAGAAGGAATGACTTGACAGGACAAACAACCACCAGGCTATCGCTACTGAGACCTAAAGAATTTACCCTCTGCAAAACCGATGTCCTGGGAATTGACAATCCACGCAGTCTCTTGAGGAAGGTCTGGTTTTAGTGGTGCATTTGTATTTTGGAAGACGGGGGAGCAAGGGCCAACGCCACTGACCAATGAGTCGTTTTATTCAGGGCATGATGAATGACGGACGAGAATGTGGTGGAGATGGCGATCAACGAAAAGAAGAATCACCCGGAGACATAAGGACGGTCAACATACGCATCACGAATGTACAGTATGGCAAACGACCCAGAAAGCTGTCCTGTTCATGCCTCACGCTCATTTATCGAGCTGAATCCAGATCAAGCCGCATTTTTTTTCATGCCCGTTAGAAAAAGTCCAGTCAACGACATGACCCCTGGTATGCACCGCCGTTTTGGGTGAAGAAGCTACAAGTATGATGGAGGAGATTTCCCGACTGCCTGGTCTGTCAGAGTTACACTACCCACTGTCTTCGAGCTACTGCATGCACATTTTAAGATCAGGCAGGACACTCCACAAGGGAAATTATGAATGGCAGTGACTGGTCATAGAACTGAGGCCAGTGTGCTCTCCTATGTAAACCCCTCAGTTGTGGTCAAAAACGTAAACTTTCTGACAGCCTCCTGAAAGCTCAGGTGCAATCCCAATCTGATTCTGACTGTGACAGCATGGCCTATCCACCCTAACCTAGTCCTAGCGTCAGTGCTGTATTAACAGCCCAGTGCCCTAGCCTACGTTAGGCTAAACGCCACTTCAACTACAATCACTCAGGTCGACAGCAACACGAACCTGAGCCTTGCTACTCACTCTCGAAGCGAAGTGTCGTCTTTCACACCAAATTCTCCACGTCTTCCTACTGCCTTCAAACGCACTGTCAATATTAACTTCACCCAACACCACCAGTGAAAACTAAGATCCTAAATGGACGCTGTAAACCAATAAACTGTTGTTGGGCTGTCATAGTTCGATCTGCTGTCGCTCACATTCGGCCTGTCTGATCATGTAACTGCACAGTATGTGGGCCAGAAAAAGTTACTTAATGAACTTTATACACCTATTTCAATTACGTGCACTCGGCGTACGGGTAACCAGGTAGGGCATTCAGTATCCAGCAGCGATCTTTGTCAAGTCTCGTTCGTTCGAAGCAATGTCGATATCTAATTACTCAATCAAATATAGTCAGCAACCTATCAGTTGTACAATAACTGTTGTTTGGTGGTTATATATTGAAGTGACATTTAATCATGCTAATGTAAAAGTACCAGTCAAAATATTGAATTTTCAGAATAGAGACCGTATTATTCTTTCTCCCTCCTTGTTGAATCATAAAAAATACAACACTATCCGCCGTTACGTTTTCCAGCTCCTTTTACCTCTCTATTTTTTCATGTTTCATCCGTTTTGGGAGTTGTAGAATAGGGATCAACCGCAATGTTTTTCACCCTTTACCGGGAATAAACAGTCTCGCCCCTAAATTTCAGCTGAATAACGGATTCGGCTTACGCCTTGTCCGTTATTCAGGCTGACTTTTGAGTCCCGAGTGTTTATTCCACGGTAAAAGTCTCGCAATAGCACGTTAATCCTTAAATAGAAAACAGACTTGAGAATTGGCTATTTCGACTTTTGGCTCTTCATCTAATGGCCGATTCATTAAGCGTCTGCAAGAAATGGCACGTCGGCAAACTATATTGTGGACTGCTGTCGTGTAATTGGAGGGGGGGGGGGGGAAAAAAAGTGACCAAGTCTGTCGGCAATTTGGCACAAGGTGAAAAAGGCGTTAGCATTGACTTTTATTTTTATGATTTTGTGACAGTTTTTGACAGATTTTGTTTCTGGGGTTTAATATTCTCAGAGATACATAAAAAAAAATCAACCTATTTTGCTGAAAAAAAATTAAGAAGAATTTTCCCAGAGCCTAACAATGAAACAGTCGTTTTTAGGCGGGGAATCAAGCGAACGGCATAGCTCGAGTGCAAGGTGAGAGATAATCGAAGGCCCCCCAGTCTTTTTAGATCGAACATCGGCAAGAAACTACCCAACTTTGAGCAAAGAATAAGTTAAAATCTGCTTAGAGATAACCTTAATTGCACAAGTGGAAAGAATATGTACTAAATGGCTGAAAGTTTGACAATTGCACCCACCATTGAAGTCAGAATTTTGTGGCGCACTTCGCGCAGTGTGTATTTATGGTCTGCTTCACCCTCACGAGCTGCAGTCAAAAGCGGGCATTGTTTGGTATTCGGGCAAATCTTTTGGCGTTGCAAATTCCAAAGGGTTCCGCGTACTTTGTGAGCGGGCTCGAGTAACGCCAATTTTACTGAAATATTGCACCAGACCTGTATCTGATGACGGTTCCATATTCAAAAATTTCTGAAGGGAAGGGGGCCACCCCCCCCCTTAGACCCCTTCCCCCCATATCAGTCTAGACCTATCTCTACACCCCGCCCCCAATTATCACCCATCGCTCTGTCCCCCCTGCTTATGTGTGACTAAGGTGGCATCGTGATCAACCTCCCCGACTCATGCCGATATACGCCATTAGAGAATCTTCGAAATCGCATTATTAACAAAATTGGGGACAAAAGTAAGCCTGCCGACCCTGTATCAGAACGTAGGTCAGTTTCATCGTTTTTATTTTTTGTCAGGTGGGATCCATGAACTATGACCTGCTTGGAAAAATTGTCATGCATTTTTAATTTTTCAAGGACTTTTATGGATTTTTGTTAAAACCCTGGCTCCGCTCCTGGCAACAGGGATGCGATGGCAACGTTGGCATGGGAACAAACCAACCAAAAATATCTCTTCGCAGTAATAAATTAAGTATAAGATGTCATTGCAATATTAATTTGATTTACTGTGGGGAATTTCCTCTTTCAAATTGTCCTCAACTTTTTCTCCTACACACTGCAGGGGAGACTTCCTCCTTGTGGGGGTTTCACTTTTGGGGAATATTTATCGCGCCCTTCCTATCAAGCCAAACGCAGATAGACAGAAATATATTGAGGATGGCCTTTTGCACTGGTGACTCTACTTACAAGCAGGGAAAAAATTAGTCTTGTGTTAAGATTGTTGTTGACATCCCTGCCCGTATCGCTTTCCTTGCTGTGTGAGCCTTTCGCATTTTCTGAGGTGCGCCGGCAGTTTACCTGCTGTGTTTCACAAACCGTAACAACTCTTGTCCAGCTTGTCAGGCGGGCCCCATGGTTCTCTTATAAGACCATTTTGCTTCCCATATTGATGGAGCCCATCACAGACATCAGTACACACCCCCAGACAAATTGGACAAGACGATTATGTTTTTTTTTTTTTGTTGTGGTGTTTTTTATTGATGTTCATATTCAGAGCTGTGATTGGTCAATCAAAGTGCATATTTTTTATTGCAAGCCAGATAAGGTAACATTTCACCACTCAAACAAGTGAGGAATAAATTAATATTCATCTTAACACAAGACTGGAAAAATGTTGAGGAGGATTGGCTCAAGTGTCCCACGCGACAGAACAATGCAACTGCAATGCCCCCTCTTCATCCAATGAAACAATAAAATGCTGTAGCATATTATTAACACTTTCATCACTATCTTTCATCTTTATCTTTCTATATTTTTCCTACAAATTTTCACCCACCTTGATACCCTTTTGGATTTGGTCACTCCTGGCACGCTCTTGATTTGCTGCCCCCGGTAACAGCCCTCTGTGCCCACGCACGTTGTGAGACCATCCCGGGTGTCTCTGAAAAACATAATGCTGGTGATTGTTGCCTTGGGAGTCCTATTTTACTTGGAGAAGGCAAGTAAATTTCCTGTTGTTGATGACCGACTTCGAACCCGTATTGATAGCAATAAATAAAACATTCATATCAGTGAAAAATACATGGTTAGGTTTAGCAGTAATTTTTTTTTTTTTTTGTTTCCTTTTTTATAAATTGTATTCCGATCATTATCCTACTTACACTTCAATCCAAAGGGTTCGACATAATACTAACTCTACTGTTATCGCTAATATGGCACTTCATTTAGGTTTCAAACGCAAGGCTAGATTAATTTTTCTGCAAACGAAAGCACCAATGGGGCTGTAGCTTGAACCAATTGTAATTCATGACGGATAAAATCACATTTTCTGGTGAAATGACAACGATATAATAATGACTGCAAATTCGTGAACACCCCCCCCCTCCCCATAATGTTACCTGGTCCTTTGACCTTGACCTTTGAAACCACTAGGCCATGATCCACTGACTGGAGTAATCATGATAATGTCAAATGTTATATAGTGTTTCTACCACCATAGTGCTCAAAGCGCTTTTAGACATTACCATTACCACCCCGACCATAGGACCAGCCACGCACTTCCGACAATCCCAGAGAGTAAATCGTGGCAAGCTATAATCAGCGCCAGTCGTGTTTTGATGCCTCAACGGTTCCCATTTGTACCCATTGGTGGAGAGAAGCAAGAGTATAAAGTACTTCAGAGTAATTCAAGGCACACATGACTCGACCCACAACCTCTGGGTCAGGAGCTCGTGTAGCTAGCTCAATGCTTAAATCTAATTAGTCCATCATGCCCACATTGGGGATAATAGTCCAACCTATCTTTAGAAGAAGAAGGCCGTGTTGCCGATTTTTTTGCAATTGGCTACTCACAGAATGTTGGCAAGTGGGAGAATTCCTCAAATTGTTTCTATTTATTTACCAATTATATTCTCGCAAAAAGACAATTCAGGCTTTATGCCCCTCTTTGGGTTTTGGTGCACTATAAATATATCTATGTTTATGAGAATTTAAGTTTGATAGTATTTAAAAAGGTTAAAAAATCCACTAAACAATCATCAAATTCTCAATTCCAAATCTTACATAAAACATCACTCAAAATTACTTTCTGATGGCTAATTAAACAAGCTTTGTCTACTTTTGCAATCCATAATAATTATTACCCATGGATGTGATTTTGACTGAATGACTATCCTTCCCAATTTTATTTGTGAACTGTCCCGTCCATCACAAAAAACACATGAAAAGTGTAGTCTTTTTTTTTCATTCAAGGATATTTTTGGCCCTAATCCTAATTCCTATCTTCTATAGAGCTTCCCACATCCAAAGAAAACAAAATTAATTGTTTTCTGATATTGAGTGACCAGAATATTCCAACACAAACTTTGTCCCTTCCGTCCCATTTGTCCGTCCTCACAATATATTCAGTGGGTCCTTTTCACTTCTCTTGTGAAATCATGCAGTTTATATCACAAAACATATTACCCAGCTGTTTCTACCTTATAGTCAATTGAAGTTCCCTTCAGTACAGGTTTTGAGACCATACCAGTCAAACCTTGTCTAACCCCAACCCCCAGCCACAAAGCAAAAAGCACACTATTTTTTTTTTCAGGTTTCAGGAGTGTTTCAGTAGATCCTAGTTCACCCCACCATGTATGCCGACAACTACTACTCGCCATCATAGCCTCCTTGTCACACAACAAACTTATTACCATCAGAGAAAATGTGAGTGTTGGTACATGGGATGAAGTGGTGTTTGATGAGGTCTTGTAGGCCTAACCGCCAAGGCAATAAATCGTATGTACTGTTCAATGATTTGGCTAAAGTGTGAAACCTACAATTTGGGAACAGAAAAAGGTGGCTAGTTCATTTGGTACAAAGGAGAGATATTGTAGAATCCATGAAACATGTCTACCCCATGAATGTTAGGCTTAAGCTTATTTCGCAATAATGACCTAATGTATGGCCACCCCCCCCCTTGGAGTAGCTGGAAATCTCAAAACGAACGGGTTTGGGAATCTTTGAATTTATTAATACTTACCACACATGGACTATGCACCCACGCCCATGCCACGTCGAATATCTTAAGAGCCAAAACCTTGACGAACTAGACAACTAGCCGGGCAAAAAAGAGGAGGGTCAATGGGGTGGCCAACCCGCATCTGTCTAATTGCCAGAAGCTCGAAGTGGCATTGGGGTAGGTACACAGTCCATGTGGTGTAAGTTGAATAAATGAGATAGATTAGAGTCGTTACCCTAATTGGAAGGTACATAGAAACTCCCCAACTAAGGTGGTTGGTATCAATGGGGCATGATTTCAAGATAGGAAAGTCATAAATTTTCTCGGGTCCTATCACAATGTAAAAAAATGAATCAATCACTTTACTCCACCTTCACTGGTAACACCATACATTTCCTTCCCTTGGAAAACTCCCTCAAATAATCCCCCCTTGTTTAAAATTAAGCGTCTTCCAGTTGGGTGTATTACAACACTCACGTTTTCAACTCTTTTTTTTTTCCTCTGGTTTTGTTCAGCTCGATGGGTTCACCATTGGGTGCCAACTGAAGTACTTCTACTTTTTGCGACTTTTCACATGAATAACATAAACTGAAAACCGTAACTGAAATTCCCATCCTCACATTCTGTCAGATCACATTTTCTGATTGGCACTTATTAAAAAAAGAATTTTTTTCACAATCTTTGATGTTTTGTGGGTAGTGAGCATGATTCTTCATTATGACACATTGATTTTAATCCCTCATAGGAAAATTTGATAGTTTCAAAATTCTAATCAAGTAAGATTAAAAGTGGTCTAAATGTCCCGTCCGTCACTTCCCGTCCGTCACGTCCCCGTCCGTCACGTCCCCGTCCCGTCCCGTCCATCATGTCCCGTCCAGTCCGTCACAATTTGGACTATCCTCTTGTTTTACAAGTGTACCATTTTACTATTTGTTTTCTCTTTTTTGATAGGTTCATATACCAATGAGTAATTTTTACAGTTGTTTGAAGCAACTTTGAATCAATAACAGAATTATGATAACTTAACCCCACATGGACTATGCACCCACCCATGCCACGTCGAATATCTTAAGAGTCCCAAAAACATCGACGAACTAGACACTACCTGCGCACAAAGAAAGGGCAATGGGGTGGCCAAGCCGCATTTGTGTAATTGCCAGAAGCTCACGTGGCATGGGGTGGGTGGCATAGTCCATGTGGGGTTAGCTGAATAAATGGATATATAGACAGCTTTTTCGAAAAAATTAATAATTTTTTCAGAAAATTGAGTGTTTTTTTGTCCCGTCCGTCACACTGATTTCAATTGGAAGCATCAGCCCACTGATCAACCTCATCCTCATTGCTTTCGTTCTAATTGAAATTGGTATGTATGTTGTGTTATTTCAGCTGTAAAGTTGTTCATTCCAGCCTTTGAATAGTTTGTAAACAGGCTTTTGAAATGAAAACTTTAGCTCAAATGTCCCCGTCTGTCCACGCTGGATCAGCCATTTTTTAAATAATCTTCCATCATGTCCCTTCATGACCTTTGATTCTTGCCCCTGAACACCCCAGAGGTAGCACTAGTCCATAAAACTGCCTGAGTAGAGGTACTCCAACTTAATCTGTAGAGGAGGGAGCATTTTGCAGATCCCTAAAGTTTTTGTCAAGGACCTTGTACGATATAGAAATTTATCCGATGACCTCCGCCACCTTACTGAAGCCTTAAAGGTCCTCCACAATAGTAAATCAAGGAAACTGTTACTTAAAGACAAAAACAAAAAGACCGTCGCTACTCTTTCCACGAGTGCGCTTCAATGATTTTATAAATACCTTTAAAGTCTGGGGCTATTTTCTCATGGCATTAACCTTATGTGTTTTTCCGATGCTTGTACACACACAATAAACACTGCTCTTTTCTTGCTAGCGTGCATAACTTGGATCCTGCCAAAAAATTACTTTTTGAACAACTATTGCCCTAAGACATGGCATGGTTTACCAACTCCATTAAGATGTCGGCTACACTTGACCATCATATCTTTATGAATAAACTCCACCATGATTTTGCTATAATACTTCTCAATTTGGTTTTTCCAATTGTTTCAGTTTTACCTGGTCACTAGCTCAATGAACTTGTTATAACTTGTTTTTTTAGTGTCCGGTCATATACCATGTTTTTTTTACGGAGAAATCTTGTTGAATTGAACTGAATTTGAACTTAGGAGGGGAGGATGGTTGAGAAAGGTGCCCCCCGTCGCTCCAGAGCACTTCACTTTCTTTTTCTTTTCACATATCTTTGTTGTTAACCTACTCGTATTCCACAGGTTTCAACGAGTTTCGATGGGTTTAGTAAATACTTTCAACTTTCAAAGCACTATTCAGTGATGATTCCACAGTTGGTGTTCATACCTAGTAGCACCCAGACTGGACCAGACAACAGCGAAGCAATTATCAACCATCTGAGCCACTTTTATGAGGCCTGTTTGTAAAGTCACGCAATGACATGCTAAATGCCTATTATGACATTCATATTATAAAACTTTTGATATGGAAAGGCCGTCAGCTACTATGTTGACATGATAGAATGGACTCGCCAATTCTTGAATTTACAGATACTGTTCTTTGGTTGAGTGCATGCAGGATATAGCTTTGATGCTGAGCATTTTCACAGTTGCCAATGGACCATAATGCTATTTGTGTCAAACCTCATGGGCTACACTGGCTGTCTCGACGTTGCACCCACAGTGTGCAAACACACATTCAGAACTATCCCTGACGAAAACCACACACCTACCAAATAAAATTTTACAGATCCCCCCCCCATATCTATCCATACATTAACACCTGAAGAGATGAATTAGATGCATTCTCGAGAGTGGTGACAATAGCAATATAGCTATGGGGAGAGCTTGGCTATACCCATGAACCTGTAATAGTGGTGGGCATTATCATATTTAGCGAGCACACAACTGTGGAAAAGGTTTTTGGCAGTTGGGAGTATATAATAGGGAATTCCATCGTTATTTGACCTGACATAGTTTATCCAACGGCATTACTTTCACTCTGATAAGAAGACTTGAGCATAGTGTTATTTTTCCCCATTTTTTCGTGAGGCGTGTGCGTGGCAGGGCGCAAGTGGTTCACTAACTTTGGACACCATGTTTGTTGTCATAATCATTGTACAGGAACCATTAACTAGCCTATTGTGCCTGCAGTTTTACACATAAACTGATATTGTCCCGATAGGGAGGGGGGGGGGACAGATAGGTCAAGGTTGTAATCCTTCTATAAATACTTGATTGTATACCTAGAGTCCAGAAACCTTCACTCACTCTGATATCTACTGCCACATCAGGATAGTCCAGGTCAACTGTTATATTATAGGAGTGGTGACTGGAAAGAAAATACATAGATGGTGAACACACAGACCGGCGAAACACCGAAATAGAAAGATTTCTCTAACTTTTCTTAAAGTTCTGTAACAACAAGAACACACGAATTGTGTAGTGATTCCGTACCATATTCCCAGCATGAACAATACCACACATTATGGCCACTCTACTTATTTTCAATCGCATTCCCTCCTAACCGTAGGCCCAAGTAGGACTCGGACCAATAATTTCTGAAAAGCACATTGGTACGGGTATTCATCCCTATGATCCACATCAGCACTGTACACCAAGATTTGTAGGAGGGGAAGCATGTTGCATGATTACAATGATGGGCCCCCGGCCAGACACACGACTGAGCCTCAAGACCGCAAAATAAAATTCCTGAGAACCCTGTAGGAGGGCTATCAGACCGCCATTATGACCAAACAGCAGGTTCACACTGGACTGTGCCATCGGAATTTGTAGGAGAAGCATTTTGTGCGACTCTTCCCATATGATGGGGCCTAGGCCCATATTGGCCTCAGTCCAGAAGCTCGGCAAACCGAGTTGGCAAAATTGGGTAGAAGCTTTACCTTCCACCCGGTAGACTGGGGTTGCGATTCCCAGTCGGGCATACCAAAGACTTAACCTAGAAGCACCAATGGTTGCTTGTAGCTCAAACTGCACAATGTACTAAGATGAATGTACAAATTAGTGATAAATTGTTCAAGATCATGAGGCCAATGGGCCAGTTGAAACAATGGCCTATTGTGCCCTTTTGCGACTTCTGAACATGATCTTCATATATTGCCCAAATATTCTAAAGCACTGTTAACAGTCAATAAATATTTCCACACAATGAGGCCACAGGGCCCACAGGGACACTGGTCCTTTGGTTCCTAAATCCCTGGGCAACCCTGAGATACAGCTTATTTAACCATCATTATTACTGAACAACACACTATCAACATAATTGGTAGGGAGACCCAAGATTTGCAGATTCCCATACATATGGGGCCCTAGGGGTCCAAACTCCCAAACACCTCCAATGGCCCTTTACCCAAGGACCGTTTACATGTAACTTTGGAGAAAATCATTGAAGCTTGTGGAGATCCATTACCATCAGGTACCATCGTGTGAAATTTCATTGAATGGGCCCATGGGCCAAGTAGGACCTTGGACCACAAATTCCTGAACACCCCAAAGGTACCCAGCTGTTAGGCCCATCATTTATTACCGCAATGTCAGCACTGTGCCAACAAAATTCGTAAGAGCAGAACATTTTTTTGCTTAATTCACATGATTGGCCCTAGAGCCCACACTGGGGGGCCTTGGAACCTACATTCCTGGGCACCAAGATACAGCAAATGGACCACCATTATTACTGAAGCATGAGCACTGTGCAACAAAATTTATAGGATATACCAATTTTGCAGTAATTTCAGTATGACGGGGCCCTAGGGCCCAAACTTGGGCTTGGGCACAAACATTCCCGAACACTCCCAATTGCCCTATACCCAAGGACCTTTACATGTAACTTCGGAGAACATCAGATTGAATCTGTGGGAGGAGATGCAATTTCAATTCACCATTGTTGTAATTTTTCATAAATGGGCCCAAGGGCCAGTGGGACCTTAGACCAAAAATGCCTGAGAAAGAGGCGCCCAACGTACAGCTGAATGAACTGCATCATCATGACCGAATGTCACACTGTGGCACTGAAATTCCGAAGAGGAGAAGCATCTGCATAATTCCAAGGACAGGCCCCACCAGGGCCCACAACTGGGCTGTGTACCTAAATCCCTGGGTGCCCTGAGGTACAGCTATTAAACCGACCATTTGACTGAACAATCAGCACTGTGCCAAAACAAAATTTGTGGAGATACAAGCTTTTGGTGCGTTATTTCATATCTGAGCCCAAGGGCCCCAACTGGGCCTCGATGTCCAGCATTCCCGAACACCCCCTATGGCCCTCCACCCGGAGACCCTTACCCATGTGACCTTTGACGATCACAATTGAATCTTGGTGTTCGGAGATGCATTAAGTAATATTGGTTGTAATTTCACAAAATGGACCCTCGGCCCAATGTGAACCGGGTTGGAGCCAAAACTTTCCCTGAACACCCCGTAAGTACGGCTGTTAGACCACCACTATGCTCTGAACATCAAGCACTGTGCAACAAAATTTGTAGGAGATACAAGATTTACGGTATTTCATATAATTATCCCAAGGGCCCCAACTGGCCTCGATCCAAAATCCCCAACACCCCCTTTGGGTTGTTGGCCCCCACCCGAGGACCTTACCGATGTACTTTGAGAGTATCAATTGATCTTTGTTGAGGATAGGCAGTCAAACATGTCCCATGGTAATAAACATTGTTCCAAGTTTGTCGACAATCCTTCACAGATGACTGTTTGGGGGCCAAAACAGC